>JACEFZ010012370.1:157500-197500 GCA_014155875.1 Cepaea nemoralis
TGAGTGTAAGCCAATAGCAGCACACAGATCTATAACAGAGATCCGATCTCTGTCATACGGCCAAATAACTCATCATATGATCTGAGACATGGCAACACCAGGAAAGAATAAAGGAACGGGATGGAAACCCAGCAGATGCCCTACTGGAAGATCCTACCATTTCACATTCCTCTCCTCCCTCTCAACCATCCTTAATCTCTCTAATTATTATTCCACTACATTGTCCTCAACTCCCTGAGTAAAATGATATATCACACAAGCTAGTTGAAGCCACACAATAGAATACTAGTGCCGACGCTCCTATGATACTTTCTAGCACCGCATAGTATTGTACTCTATTCCTAATCATACTCTAGGTTAGATATGATTAGTAGCCTACCATATGCCTATTCCAGTTGCTAATCGAAACTATGCAATCACAGACTGGATCTATGTCCGCGGATAACTATCACCACTTAGACATTATAGTCTCTCTCATGTAACACAACTGGGAATAATGCACCGATCTTAACACTTCAGAATGTTTGGACGACTCCCTCCACTTGTTTACCGCAACTGGGTTTATATCGGTGCTTGAGTGACGTCACCAAAAAGTCTAGACGCCAATCAGTCCAGAGTCTGGTTTTGTCCTCATATTCTAGACTAACTGGAGTCAATCTGCGGTCAAATTTGCTTTCATTTGGGGACATTCTTTGTCCCGTACATCAATAGTTCAACCTGAGAATTCCCCACATCACAGAATCCATCCCGACTTGCATTCAGACATTTCGTCTCCACTTCAAAGGCTCTACCGCCGTGGCAGACTTTTGGCGTTGTTATTCGTTTTCTCGAACAACCCACATCATAACAAAATCGCCGACTGTGTAGATATTCTGACGCGACGTATTTTGTTTCTCAGTTAAAAATGCCGACCGTGTGCAGACAGTTTTAACGACGTAGTTTTCTCCGTCTGTACAACATCAAAGGGTTAGTTGTTTTTGCAGACTAATGTCGGGTCTTGTTTGTCATCGATCGCAACTCCAAGTTTATTTCGCGACATGTAGTAGTAATTGTAATACTAGTAGTAGTAGTGGTAATGGCAGTAGTAAAACTTCATCATGGTGCGGATTTGACCCCATGACTATTTTGTGGGTAGTCGAATGGAAACGACTATGCTGCCGAGGCTCTCCTAATAGTCTTGAGAGAAAACAACATAACAATCCAAACTGCATCCTAACAGTGTAAATAAGTATCAGGTTATACATGTCATCCTCGAGAAGATTTCACAATTGAGAAATGCATTGAGTAAATCCTGTAGCTTGGGAAGAAGTGAGTCAGAATAGAATTTTTCAAATGTAATAATAGTGCAGAAAACAAGAAAATGTAAAGTATCTTATGCAATAATTAAATATAACTGAACTGCAGACAGAGAGTACTGAAATGTTATTAAGGGCCTGTTTCACTGTATGGCAGGATATCATTGAACGTAAATGAAAAAAAAAAAACATAATTAAGAATAGCTTGGAATAGCCCGGAAAAGGATAATGAGTGTATAATATTATATACTACTATAAGAAACAGACAAAGATAACTCTTTGGTAATATTATGATAAGAGATGCGCTGGGGAACATTGTGACGACTGGAAAGATTAGTGGAAGAAGAGACAAGGGCAGACCGAAAGAAAAGATACTGGATTAACTGAGACGTTGGCATGAAGGTATATCATCAGGAAGTTTAACCACTTCCACATAGTTTTCCTTCCGAAGATACTGAAGATCAAATGGCAAGACACGATCCCAAACACGGAAGTCTTAGAGAGAGCGTCCATACTAATGAAGAATATGATTCCCTGGGCTGGTCGCCTGACTCGCATGCCAGATCACAGACTCCCTAAACGAATGTTGTATGGTGAGTTGCGTTGTGGTAAACTCTCCCAAGGCGGCCAAAGGAAACGCTTTAAAGACACTGGAGATATCGCTGAAAGCTTTTGGAATTCATCACAACACATGGGAGACTGCTGCCAAAGACCGAAATTCATGGCGTACATCATTACACAAGGGTGTGGTCACTTGTGAAGCAAACATGACTGCAAAGAGCTATGGGAAAAAAAAAGACTGGACACTTAAAAACCACCGCGAGAGATCCTCCTCCTGGAACGTCAAGCTTTCTTTGCTCACGTTATCAAAGAACATTTCATGCCAAACTAGGCCCTACCAGCCATCTTTTACTCGCACGGCTCAAACATTTCAAGCCCACTTGATGAAATGAATACTTGATGGACAAACACCATATTATCAACTGAGTGTAACTGAGGACATAAATCTACGGAGCGACATGAACGCCTGCGCCAGCCGGCAAGGCACATGGGAACAATGAATCGACCATTATCAGACTATTATCTGTAAACCTTTACCTTCCAACTCTAATGTTTAAGTGCTTCAAGAAACAAGTTCACAAAGACATCTGATAACCTACATAAACAACGACAATAGTCACTTTCTGGTCATGTTGTGAGACGAGAGAGTCCAGGAAGATCATAGTTTTAGAGACAAAGTAAACAGAGGGAGAAATTGCTGGTTGGTGTGACTAAACTAAACTTTAAAAAAAAAACACTAAACATGGCCGAAATAGTTCACTTGTCTCTTTCTTACTTCTTTCATCAACTTTCTTTTTATTCCCATTTGTTTATTCTAGAACCACTGTATTTGATCGGTTTTGTTTCCATGAAATACGACATTCTTCCGTATATCCCCATCTCCAAGGCCTCTATTCGACTTTCTAGTTGTTTGTTCAATGTGGGCTATGCTTTAGCTCGAATAGAGAGAACGAATAAAAGAACAGACTCTTTCAACGTCGGTCTTCAGACACACTAACATGATGGTAATAATGATAAATCATATCAGAATAATATTCTAATCCATGTATATAAAAAATCTGTTCCCCTCACTAATGTAAAGATGACTGTCAATCATTTAGGTCAAGATAACTTCTACACACTCATTGAAAGGACGGCGAAACGGGCATTCTGTGTGAACTGCGGGCTCTTTAGTTAGATAATATGTGAACAAGTGCAGTAACTAAGTCCTCATGTTCATGTCGGACAGTTCACTTCTATTTTTTCCCTTGTATCCAATTTTCCCAGTTATTTTTTTTTTCGGAGATTGGTGGTTAACTGCAATTACCGAATAAATCCGTCGTCTGATGGAAGAAAGTACGTCACGTTGTCATGTTGTCTTAGCGGCTGAGATGTATGGTTTTATACAAGTTGAACTGGTGTAGTCTAGAAATGGTGCTAATTATGTAGAGTAGCAACTTTAGCAACGGACGCTTTTGTTTGAACAAAAATACATCGTGAGGAGAATTAGGAAGAGAAAATTATACTTGATGAACGTTTCTATGGACGATATTGATTTGATTTCTATGTTTAAAAAAAATAAAAATAAAGATGAGCATCCTCATGTGCCACGCCGACAGACGTGGGCGGTCAAGGTTTGTCATCTCGCACGATTATGAATCTTGGATTAGTCCTGAGTTCTTGCCACGCTATGCGATGTGGCCAAGGCATTCAAATATTTACATCTTTGTGTTCCGCCCTTCTCTATTACCATGAAGTTTGTCTGTTGTGGCAAAGTTTTCAAATGTATGGCTCCTCGTGGCATACCCAAACATCTCATTTCCCTAACAAATTTGCGGTTTTCATTTGTTTCTTGAAGGACTGTCATATTCGTTTTTCTGTCCGTTCATTGTGTCGTGTGCACTTTCCCCAGGAACAACACTTCCACTACTATTGTATGTTTCTCAGCTTGTTTGCCTATTGTCCACGTGTCACATGCATACTTGTAAGATAGTTAGTTAGGTGCATATCGTGTACAGGACGTCTTAGTAAACCCCAGTATTTTTGGGCTGTTTGTGATTTCTTGGCACGTTTCGTTCAGTAATTTACCACTGTTTTCTGAACGACCAGTACTAATACCATTTTATAAACATTAACTTAAGGCGGTCTGTTGCCAAATAGTCCGTAACTGTGTTTCGAACGCGGTATGAGGGATTGCGAATGACGTCCGTAACCTCTTCGCCACGGAGCAGGTACCAATAAGAAAGCAACACAAAAAGATCGTTTCCATGAATCGCAAACAGTTAAAACTGCAGACAAAACATCCATATATTCGCCAACATCCAAATATTCGCAAACATCCATATATTCGCCAACATCCATATATTCGCCAACATACGTACTAGCCTAAAGATCTGTGTTGAAGACTACATACGTACTAGCCCAAGCATTCTGTTTTGAAGCCGACTTGCGTGCCGTTTGAACATTTACTTGATGCACTCACAGTTAAGGACTCGTCACGTGAGTAGCGAAGTGGGGCGAACTAGTGGAAAGGTTACTTTCTAGTACAGTTTGTCGAAATGGCCATCAGTTCAGCGATGGACAATATACCGTTCTATGCCTCTGGTCGCTCTAAAAGAACGGAAAGTATCATTAGAGGAAATCTCCGAAAGTGAAATAGTCACGCCTAAGAATTATCAAGGGATTATTAATTGTGAAACGAATGACATATAAGTATCATATCGGTCGTGTTGAATTTACACATGGATTTGGATAGATATAATCATTAGTTTGGTGAGTAGCACTTACCACAGTTTCTTGTCGAATAGTATCACCAATTAAAGACGTTAAGAACCAAGAAACACCAAGGCAGATAAAGAAGATCTTATAATGGGTACGCAACAATATTGCCTCAAACTTCAAACGTGACATCGTGCGAATCTTTTTGATGATCAGATTGTCCAGAATGTATTTTCAGAGGAACCTGATATCCGTACTATCATTTGATACCGGGGGGGGGGGGGGGGGGGAGGGCAGGTTGTTTAGTTTCTCTCGTGCTAGGGATACGATAAGTGGTCGGGTGTGTTGGTTGTGTATGCCATACATCACCTGGCACACGAGAACAGTAAATAGAAGGTTCTGCGACCACTGCCGCAGACAATGACCACAGTTAGAAAACTGAAAGTATGCCACGCCATTCTCGGGCTCGTTTTGTAACAAGAATCCATGCGGGCTATATTATCGAAAATTGCTAGACTTACGACTATGCAACTTACGACCATTCGACTTTACGACCACAATATATATATGTTTTGGAGAAAGATATTCCTTTCAAGATTTTATTGCTACTCGATAACGCGCCTGGACACCCACCACATCTAGGCGATCTCCATCCAGATGTAAAATTTGTTTTTCTTCCGCCAAACACGACTCCACTCATCCAGCCTATGGACCAAGGTTTGATTGCGACCGTAAAGGCCAACTATCTCCGAACCACCTTCGTTCAAGCAATATCCGCAATAGATGCTGACACAGAACTAACATTGCGAGATTTTTGGAAACACTACAACATTTTAATGTGTATCAAGAATATCGCTACCACCTGGGAGGCTGTGACGACAAAGTGCATGAATGGCATCTGGAAAAATTGTGTTAAGCGCTATGTTAATGATTTTCATGGATTTGACAGTGAACATGAACTTGAAACGATTCGGGAAAAAATAGTAAAACTCGGCAAAGACATTTCTTTAAGAATGGGAAGGAGAGGACATGACCTACATTCAGTCACAAATAATAGTACACTGATGTGGTTGAGATTAGTGTGTAATAATCATATCATATATAATACGCTGGTTATGGTTATAATTAGTACTGATATTCTTTATCAAACCATGGACATTGTTATGCTTTTATTGTCTCATATGAAGGGTGAATTCTTACATATAAGGTTTGTACTTTCACTGGATACGCATGTTTATCTTTAACTTTCTGTGAGTGTTGTAACTCTCCTAAGTGCAAGTGTTGCATTTTCACATTCTACACATTTGGTAATCCCCCTTCATATGTGTGTCCTCTGCTTTTCGTAGCTACATATGTTTACAGCTAGGCCAATGAGATTCAATCTTCCATTGCTGGTGTGCGTAGGATCTGTATGTGCTAGTTACACTGAACTGAAGGCATTCTGTAAGTGAATGCTGTGCCGCATGGGAAGGTGGAGCAGGCTGAGATTATTGCATTAGAAGGTGTTCCATTCTAGCAATATCCTCATAACAGAGGCGGCAGAACCGGAGAAGACATTAAAGTGGGTGATCTAATGATGCAACATTGATTGTTGCATTTAACAATTAGAGATGTAGTCACCTTGAAGAAGAATGAGGGGGCAAAGGATGACCAGGCCAGACCTCAAGGATCTGTATGTGCTAGTTACACTGAACTGAAGGCATTCTGTAAGTGAATGCTGTGCCGCATGGGAAGGTGGAGCAGGCTGAGATTATTGCATTAGGTGTTCCATTCTAGCAATATCCTCATAACAGAGGCGGCAGAACCGGAGAAGACATTAAAGTGGGTGATCTAATGATGCAACATTGATTGTTGCATTTAACAATTAGAGATGTAGTCACCTTGAAGAAGAATGAGGGGGCAAAGGATGACCAGGCCAGACCTCGGAATAGCAGTAGTACAATTGGGGGGAATAGCTAGGTGGATGTTTGATGGGGGAAATTTATTATCTGTGTGTTGATTTATATGTTATAATGTATGTGCTCATTGCTTCATGTGTTTAATATGATTTTATAATAATGATAATAATAGATTGTTTTCTGTTGTTACAGGAGTGGCTTACTAGTGTCAGCATTCCTGGGCTCATGTTAGGGTAGCGTAGCGTCACAATTTTTGTGTTTATGTCGCGTCTTAGGATTTATATTGTGTAACGCACGTTTTTGTAGTCCTTAGTGTTGTTTGTGTCAAAGCTTTTTGTTGTGTCAGTCTAACCATCTATTGTTTGGAATACATGTGTTGTGGTACTTGGTGTACCCTGTTGTCTTAAGTTCTGTTGATTGGTTAGGAATTACTCACTGGTGTTGTTTGGTATCTGCAGTTGTCTGCTATTGAATTTCAATGCTTGTATTGAGTTTCATGCTTTATGTATATGAGTATCAGTTGTCCCTGGAAGTTGACCAGTAAAGAGCTATTTTTGTATTGGTCTTGATTTGTTTGTTAAGTCTCTTTTAGTTGTTACAACCACTATTTTTACCACAATCTAACACCTTAATTGACTGTCTGGGTTTCAACATGACAGTTCCTGACCGAGCGTCAGTGAGAGTTGAGGCCCTTGTCCAAGATTCTCGAATTTTCATATCTAATTACTATCACTTTTTATTAGTTGTGGGAGGTGTGAGGTTCTCTCTCCTTCTTTTTACTCCTTTTCTTCTTTGGTCCTAACGAAGTCAGAGTTACTCTCTACCTCTTAGCACCGTAGCAAAGGAAACTCAGTCTTTCCCATGTGTTTTCCCCTCGGCTACACACACACACGCGCGCACACACACGCGCACACACACACACACACACATACCTATATATATATATATATATATATATATATATATATATATAGAGAGAGAGAGAGAGAGAGAGAGAGAGAGAGATAAAGAGAGAGAGGGCGTGAGTTTAAGAGAGTGAGCGAGATAGAAAGAGAGAGTGTTGCATGTCTTTACAGCAATTAATTATATTGAACTCTCGTTACTCTCTCTCTCTCTCTCTCTCTCTCTCTCTCTCTCTCTCTCTCTCTCTCCTCTCTCTATCTCTCTCTCTCTCTCTCTCACGTCATTATCATGGTCATGAAGATCCTCAACCTCATTGTCATCGTGGTCTTTGCCAATAGCAATGTTGAGTCAACAGGTGTTTAATATTGGTGTCTCATTGTTTACCTACCCTTCAGTCAGCTAGTACCTAAATGCCTAGCTACTGGTTCATCATCATCATCGTCACCATCATCATTGTCCACCATCGTCATTGCCGTCGTTATCATCATAATCACTATCATTATTATTATCATGTCGCAAGCACTTTTCACAACGTCGCGGTCATCACAACTCGTTGAAAAAATATTTCGCATCTTCCATTTGCCATGCAATTCTGTCCCTTTCCAATTCTCCTGCCAACTACTGACTACGGCTCTGTCTCTTTCTACTTCTCCTGTCAACAACTGACTACAACTCTGGTCTCTTCTAGTTCCTATGTCAACAACTGACTACAACTCTGGTCTCTTCTAGTTCCACTCCAACTACTTACTACAACTCTGGTCCCTTCTAGTTCCCATGTCAACAATTAACTACAACTCTGGCCCCTTCCAGTTCCCCTGTCAACAACTGACTACAAATCTGTCCCCTTCCAGTTCCCCTGTCAACAACTGACTACAACACTGGCCCCTTCTAGTTCCCATGTCAACAATTAACTACAACTCTGGCCCCTCCTAGTTCCCCTGTCAACAACTGACTACAACTCTGGCCCCTCCTAGTTCCCATGTCAACAATTAACTACAACTCTGGCCCCTCCTAGTTCCCATGTCAACAATTAACTACAACTCTGGCCCCTCCTAGTTCCCCTGTCAACAACTGACTTCAACTCTGGCCCCTTCTAGTTCCCATTTCAACAATTAACTACAACTCTGGCCCCTTCCAGTTCCCCTGCCAACAACTGACTACAACTCTGTCCCCTTCCAGTACCCCTGTCAACAACTGACTACAACTCTGGTCCCTCCTAGTTTCCATGTCAACAACTGACTACAACTCTGGTCCCTTCTAGTTCCCCTGTCAACAACTGACTACAACTCTGGCCCCTTCCAGTTCCCCTGTCAACAACTGACTACAAATCTGGCCAATCCTAGTTTCCATGTCAACAACTGACTACAACTCTGGCCCCTCCTAGTTTCCATGTCAACAACTGACTATAACTCTGGTCCCTACTAGTTCCTCCTCTTTCAACAACTGACTGCAACTCTGGTCCCCTCTAGTTCCTTTGCCAACAACTGACTATAACTCTGGTCCTTTCTAGTTCCTCTGCCAACAACTGACTATAACTCTGGTCCCTTCTAGTTCCTCTGCCAACAACTGATTATAACTCTGATCCCTTCTAGTTCCTCTGCTAACAACTAACTATAACTCTGGTCCCTTCTAGTTCCTCTGCTAACAACTGACTATAACTCTGGTCCCTTCTAGTTCCTCTGCCAACAACTGACTATAACTCTGGTCCCTTCTAGTTCCTCTGCCAACAACTGATTATAACTCTGATCCCTTCTAGTTCCTCTGCTAACAACTGACTATAACTCTGGTCCCTTCTAGTTCCTCTGCCAACAACTGACTATAACTCTGGTCCCTACTAGTTACTCCTCTGCCAACAACTGACTACAACTCTGGTCCCTTCTAGTTCCTCTGCCAACAACTGACTACAACTCTGGTCCCTTCTAGTTCTTCCTCTGCCAACAACTGACTATAACTCTGGTCCCTTCTAGTTCCTCCTCTGCCAACAGCTGACTACAACTCTGGTACCTTCTAGTTCCTCTGCCAACAACTGACTACAACTCTGGCCCCTTCTAGTTCCTCTGCCAACAACTGACTATAACTCTGGTCCCTTCTAGTTCCTCTGCCAACAACTGACTACAACTCTGGCCCCTTCGAGTTCCTCTGCCAACAACTGACTATAACTCTGGTCCCTTCTAGTTCCTCTGCCAACAACTGATTATAACTCTGATCCCTTCTAGTTCCTCTGCCAACAACTGACTATAACTCTGGTCCCTTCTAGTTCCTCTGCCAACAACTGACTACAACTCTGGCCACTTCTAGTTCCTCTGCCAACAACTGACTATAACTCTGGCCCCTTCTAGTTCCTCTGCCAACAACTGACTATAACTCTGATCCCTTCTAGTTCCTCTGCCAACAACTGACTATAACTCTGGTCCCTTCTAGTTCCTCCTCTGCCAACAACTGACTATAACTCTGGCCCCTTCTAGTTCCTCTGCCAAAAACTGACTATAACTCTGATCCCTTCTAGTTCCTCTGCCAACAACTGATTATAACTCTGATCCCTTCTAGTTCCTCTGCCAACAACTGATTATAACTCTGATCCCTTCTAGTTCCTCTGCCAACAACTGATTATAACTCTGATCCCTTCTAGTTCCTCTGCTAACAACTAACTATAACTCTGGTCCCTTCTAGTTCCCATGTCAACAATTGACTATAACTCTGGCCCCTTCTAGTTCCCCTGTCAATAACCGACCACAACTCTGGCCCCTTCTAGTTCCTCTGCCAACAACTGACTACAACTCTGGCCCCTTCAAGTTCATCTGCCATCAACTGACTATAACTCTGGTCCCTTCTAGTTCCCATGTCAACAATTGACTATAACTCTGGCCCCTTCTAGTTCCCCTGTCAATAACCGACCACAACTCTGGCCCCTTCTAGTTGCTCTGCCAACAACTGACTACAACTCTGGCCCCTTCAAGTTCATCTACCATCAACTGACTATAACTCTGGTCCCTTCTAGTTCCCATGTCAACAATTGACTATAACTCTGGCCCCTTCTAGTTCCCCTGTCAATAACCGACCACAACTCTAGCCCATTCTAGTTCCCCTGTCAACACCTGACTACAACTCTGGCCTATCTAGTTCTTGTGCCAACTACTTACTACTACAAGAAATAAATAACGAATATCCCCATTAATTCATCAATTCTCAAACTGTATTTCTCCTTGCCCACATTTACATGCAGCAAACAGCCTCATTAAATGATGAAACTAAGCCCACACTCCCAGTTCAATATTATATGGCAGTAACAGTTTTGAGCAATTATGTTAGTGCCTCATTCTTCAACAACCTCACAGAAATATCTGCAATATGTTTACACAATTCCCACTCCAACTGCCTCCCACACAGACAAAACCTCTAGAGAATAGTTTAAACAAAGTCAGAGAATACAATAACAGAGATTCAGATGTTCTAAAATTTACACAGATTTAGAATTTTCCATCTGTTCTGCAAGCGAAGCATGGGATTGTATTGACGGCGTTCGCACCAGATCTCCAGATGACCCCATGTTTAATCAATGATGTAGCGATGCAAAATGGGTCACACACTTTTGTAACATCAGCGACTTCAAGTTCAAACAGTCCCCAGATTAACTCTCTAGGGTCGGACTGTTTGAGCTGGGGAAAATGGAGAAGCATCTATTGTGATTTGTTGTCGAACAGAATGGCTTTACGCTGTCAACAATTTGGCTTCTGTTTAATTAATTGTTTCATTACATTTGTCTCATCTCTCAGCTGTTCAAATGGACCGAGCCTGTACCAAGAATCTCACAAAACGGTCATTTCTTAACACATGTAAATATGTATATACCTACTACCTTGCCGTCATTATTGTTAATAATCTGTTAGGTTGCGCTTAAAAAAAAAGAAGACATAATAACTACAATCCATAGCGGTAGCGAATGTGACTAAACAGACCAATTCGTGCCGTACATCACGTTTACAATCATCATCCTGATGTGCCATGCCGACAGGCGTAAGCGGTCATGTTTCGCCATCTCACGCGATTACCAGAGTCGTGGATAAGTTCAATGTTCTTGTCTCGACCATACCATGTGGCCAAGCCATCCATATTTTTACTTCTCTGCCTTCCCATTGTTCTCTTCCTCGCTATCTTGCCAGTTGTCACCAAGTTCTCCAATTTATTTCTTCTCATAACGTGATCAAATACATTTGACTGTCGAAGTCTAATTTCCTTAATTAGTTTACGATTTTCATTTCATTATTGTAGGACTAGTTGATTGGTTTTTCTGTCTGTCCATAGTATTCTTCGCATTTCCATAACCAACAGATGTTCTTCAGATTTTCTGCTCATTGTCCACGCTTTACATCCACAAAAATGTGCAAGTTCTTTGTGGCACCTCAAAACACATTTTCTCGATGCAAATGACATTTTATTGACAAGTATGTTTTCCATCTTGCAAAAGGCTACCTTCGCAATGGCGATTCGTGTTCTAATCTCTTCAAGGTGTCTCCCATTATATGTTATGACTGTTCCTAGATAATTGTACAGTTTCACGTGTTTAAGAATATTCCCATTTACTTGTATATTACATTGTGATATTTCTTTTTTCCTATTGACAACCATAATCTGTGTCTTCTTACAGTTGTTCACTGTGTGCAACAACAGCATCTACTAAATGTTGCAGATCCTCCTCATTGTCTGCAATAAATACTATATCATCCGCATATCTAATGTTATTGATGTTACCACTCCCAGTGATGATTCCTTTCATAACTTCTACATCTCAGAAAATATTTTCACTGTGCAGGGAAAAATAAGATTTATATTTATTTATATATATATATATATATTATTATTTCACAACCCTGTCGCTTTAAAAACAGTCGCTTAAAAGTCAACAGGATCGACTTCACTGAACCGGGTTTTATTCCATATGGCTCAATCTCTTTCCGCAGCGGGGGAAGCGTCGCACAAAAATGGAACTCCGTAGGTCTAGAGACGACCCTCAGGAGTTTCCGAAAAAATGAACACATGAACTGAAGGTCACGGCCCGGAACCGAACCCACAAACTTCGGAGCCCGGCCAGACGGCTTGACCACTTCGCCATGGAGACTCCCTAAAATGTGAGCTTGGCAGTGCGAGACATCACAGTCCGTGCAGTGACCAGGATGAACCTGGGATGTCTCGGCCACAACGTGAAGTACTATACGATTACGGCCAGGACGCTCTACTACACATCCCTGTATTACATTTATATTAATGGGCTGTTATTGACCTACTTAATCATTAATTATGGCAGCTTGGTGTTTCCAATATATGTTTTTTACAAGTCTAAGTCTCAATACATGTTTTTTTTTACTAGTCTACAAATCTATATAGCAAACACATTCTATAAACACAAAGACTCATAAATATACACCTGATATAAATGGAACGATCTAGATACCAAAAGCCAAATTGATTTTATATTAACAAGAAATAACAGAAAGAGAAATATATTAGATGCACAAGGGCAGTGCCCAACTTAAGTATAAACACAGACCACTAAAGCAGTTGTTGCCACAATAAGAACCAACAGAAAAAGAATGCAAAGACCATGAAAATAAATGCCATGGGAAACAGTAAACTTAAAACAAAATAAAAACAACCTCAAAGACGAGGCAGTGAGGAAAAATTATGAGAAAGAACTAACTGAAATCTTTGCAAAATTATCTATAAAAAGGAAAACGGTGGAAGAAATCAATTATTTTAAATACTGCAAAAATAGCACGTGGAACAACGAAAAGACGCAAAACACGGATAAAGAAAATAATAAGTTTGTGGAACACAGAGGTAAAGAAAGCTGTAAAAGACGAAAAGGTAACAATAAAAAGTGGTTGAAGAGCAAACAGGGAACGTGATTACATAGAATATAGAATAGCGATAAGTACATGTGAAGAGAATAGTAAAGAGAGGAAAAACAAAAAGACTGGGAGGACTATGGAGAAACCCTAAATAAAAACTACAAGGAGGCAACTAGTAGCTTCTACAACAAGATAAGTGCAATGAGAACCAGAGGAGAACCCTTTGATCCAAGCTGAAATAATTAACAGCGAAAATGGAGAACCAATAAGTGAACAAAAACAAAGCCTAATATGATGGAAGCAGTACTTCGAACAACGTCTCAACATTCCATGTCACAGGAATTCAAGAGTCCTACACAGATGCCACCGAAGAACTAGAACCAGACATACTTAAAGAAGAAATTATAGAAGCCGTCAGATTAGCCCCATTGAACAAATCACCAGGACAAGACGAAATACCAAATGAACTAATTAAAGCACCAAGAGATTTTGCACAAGCATGGCTACATAGACTATTCAACCATCTTTGGGTAGAACAACAGACACCACGAGACTGGGGAAACGCCATAATTATCCAAATGTGAAAAACCAAGGCAGAAAAAGAGACTGCACACAATACAGAAGCTTTTTCCCTTTTGAATCATACTGGGAAAATATTTTGCAAAATTATTGAGAAAAGGATTACGAACTACTATAGAACTCCAGCTATGCGAAACAAAACTTTAATTTAGGAAAAACAAAGGGTGCAAAGATGCCATTTTTTTTTATCTTAGACAACTTATAGAAAAATCGAACTGAATTTATTGAAACACTCTACTTAGCCTTTTGTCGACCAAGATATGGCAGTTTGATAAAGTAGAGAGAAACAAGCTGTGGGAGATCCTTAAACAATATGGAGTGAGTACACATCTAACAAACATATATAGAAGCTTCTATAACAACAGTGAATACATAGTGAGAGCAACAGCAACTCAGAACACTTCATCATAAGATCTGGAGTACGACAAGGTTGTCCTGTCCCCTCTTTTATTCATAACCTATATAAACAACATATGTAAAGAAACCAGCCAACCAGAGACCGCAAGAACGCCGCATGAAGAGAACACAGAAGAAGAACCATTTTCATATTACACCATTAGAGAACTCCTGTTTGCGGATGACCAAGCACTACTAGCAAACATCAGAATATGAATTACACGACCACATGAATAGTCTAAACGAAATATATAGGGAACATAACATTAAAATTAACACAAGTAAAACAGAGGTAATGACTATAACTAAAGAAGACAAATCAACAACAATTCACATAAACGATAATCCCCTGAAACAAGTAAAGAGTTTCAAGTACCTAGGAAGTATAATATCATCAAATGAAAAATCAGAAGACGAGATCGAGAATAGATGCAATAAAGCAAATCAACTCATTTGGACAAATGGCACCAATACTGAAAGAACAAACATGTATCAATAGATTCTAAGAAAGCACTTTACAACACAATCTTCCTACAAACTCTACTGCTACCAATGCCACACCTAGACAATGAAAGAACAAAAGAAAGAATAATCATAACCACAGAAATGAAATCCTGAAGAAATCAGGACTAAAATGGGATGTTATAGCAGCGCTAGATTTTATTAGAAGGCAGCAAGTAAAATGTTTTGGACACGTATTTTTCTGCCAATGTTCACAAACACAATATTTCTCATAGTTTCCTACTATTATTTTGAAAAACCAAACTGCTCTTCTGAAGCTTCAGAAGTGTTGTTTTCTCTCTTGCATAATCTTGAGTGATATATTAATTATATTCTCCCATAATTATGATTGTTCTAAGATTTGAGCACTTAACTGTTTCGCATGTTTTTGGACTTGGGGCATTTCCAATAGAATGTTATTAGTAAAGTTAAACGGCCCAGCTTTTCATATCAACATTAATCAAGTATATTCCCCAATAGCAGAAGACAAGGATGATAGTGTAGATTTATCTTAGGATTACGTGGACAATATCTTAAAGATGTACAAAACATCCAAACGTAAATAAAATGGGTGACTTTAATGCTAAATTTGAAAACACCCAAGATAAGTAGGTAAGCCTAGTGGTGAATGATGAGGATGCAGGCGTCTAGGGCAGTGGTTCTCAACCTTTTTTGGCCCATGCACCAGTTCACTTCACTCATTTTCAGAATGTCATCCCCCCTCTTTTTTTCGTATTTCCTCCCTATAAATCCCACCCCTACACAGTACATGTAAAAATGGAAGCTACATTTAATAACACATACTAGAACAAGTCTAGACTTCTACATTAAACGTGATTTGCGGGTCTACTTACGTTATAAAACGAATTTGAGAAGGGCAGGAAGTACAGAACCGTAAAGTATGGAGAGGAAAACAATATAAAGTGATCGGTTCTTGTATTAACGCGATCTTCAAATAATCTTCATTCTCCACCCTGGGAGGGGGGGGGGGGAAGGGGAGGGGGAAATTCCACACCGGTGGAGAACCACTGGTCCAGAGTATTCAAAAGAGCATATTAAGACTGTTGGAAACATCTGGCATCAGCAAAGTTCCAGAGGATTGTAAAGAAAAGGATAAGAAACAAGACAGATTATATCCTCATCGAATGAAAATTTCCAAAAGCTTTAGAAGACGGGAAAAGTATACGAATAGCAGACTACTATATATATGCTATACACAAAAATTAAATATAATTTAAAAACAAAAAAAAAAGCTTAAATACCAGACAGGAAGCATTAAATCAGATCTGAGTACAATGAAGAATGAGGAGATAATTAAGAGATTAGATATATTGTCTGATCTTGAAATTATATTTCAATTTGATAATAATCAATGCAAATGCGTAATATCAAAGAAATGAGACAAGCTGCAGAAACGTCTCACAATTGAAGATGACTGGTTGAAGATAACACACACACACACACACACAAACCCACACAACCACACGCACGCACACATACACACACGCACACACAGAGTCCAAAACATGCGAAACAATTAAGTGCTTAAATCTTTAAAAAAAAAAAAAAAGTTGCATGTCCTTCACAGGACGTTGCAGTCAACCCCAGCATTATCACTGTTCGTGATTCCTGGCCAAAGTTTACGTTCAGTAGTTTGCCATTGCTTTCTGAACGACCGGTTCCTATACCTTTTTCGAAAAAGGCCAGCACCGCTGTGTTTCGAACCCGGGTATACGGGCTCACAAACCACGTTCGCAAGCCCTTCGCCACAGAGACCGGCCTCAAATCTTAGAATAAACAGAATTATGGGAGAAGATAATTAATATATCAGTCAAGATTATACAAGAGAGAAAACAACACAAGATAGATACTTGAAGCTACAGAAGAGCAGTTTAGTTTTTCAAAATAAAAGTAGGAAACTAGGAGAAATATTGTGTTAATGAACAATGGTAGAAAAATACATAGATATCGAAAAGAGTATTTATGTTTTTGACGCTCTAGCAAAGGATATGCTACTAACATTTAAACATTGACTATAAAAAGGCATTCTATAGTTACTTACGATACATGCATGAAATGTCTGGAAGAAATAGGTATCGAAGGCATGAAGAGAAGAGTAAACAGTCACTTATACTTGAAACAAAAACAACAGTATGATAAAGAAAGTATATAACCACTTATAGATACAATGGGAGTAATTAAACAGAGTTAGTTAATATTATTTACAGGACGTCGTGGTCAATCCCAGTATTTATGGACTGTTTGTGATATCTTAGCAAGTTTACGTTCAGTAGTTTGCCATTGATTTTTGAGCGACCGACACTTAAACTATTGTATGAAAACCAACGCAAAGCGGTCTGCTGCCAAATCGCCTACAGCTGTGTTTCGAACGTGGTATGTGGGATTACGAATTGCGTCCGTAACCTCTTCGCCACAGAGCGTATGAAACAAGGGTGAATCTTTCCGTGCTCTGACCCGGTGTAAGGAATGAGTTCGCTACCAACATCCGCTTGTTGGACTTCAGTGTTGACCCGGTGTAAGGAATGAGGTCGCTACCAACATCCGCCTGTTGGACTTCAGTGTTGACCCGGTGTAAGGAATGAGGTCGCTACCAACATCCGCCTGTTGGACTTCAGTGTTGACCCGGTGTAAGGATTGAGGTCGATACCAACATCCGCCTGTTGGACTTCAGTGTTGACCCGGTGTAAGGAATGAGGTCGCTACCAACATCCGCCTGTTGGACTTCAGTGTTGACCCGGTGTAAGGAATGAGGTCGCTACCAACATCCGCCTGTTGGACTTCAGTGTTGACCCGGTGTAAGGAATGAGGTCGCTACCAACATCCGCTTGTTGGACTTCAGTGTTGACCCGGTGTAAGGAATGAGGTCGCTACCAACATCAGGCTGTTGGACTTCAATGTTGACCCGGTGTAAGGAATGAGATCGTTACCAACATCCGCCTGTTGGACTTCAGTGTTGACCCGGTGTAAGGAATGAGGTCGCTACCAACATCCGGCCTGTTGGACTTCAGTGTTGACCCGGTGAAAGGAATGAGGATCGGCTACCAACATCCGCCTGTTTGGACTTCAGTGTTGACCCGGTGTAAGGAATGAGGATGGCTACCAACATCCGCCTGTTGGACTTCAGTGTTGACCCGGTGTAAGGAATGAGGTCGCTACCAACATCGGCCTGTTGGACTTCAGTGTTGACCCGGTGTAAGGAATGAGTTCGCTACCAACATCAGCCTGTTGGACTTCAGTGTTGACCCGGTGTAAGGAATGAGTTTCGCTACCAACATCCGCCTGTTGGACTTCAGTGTTGACCCGGTGTAAGGAATGAGTCGCTACCAACATCCGCCTGTTGGACTTCAGTGTTGACCCGGTGTAAGGAATGAGGTCGCTACCAACATCCGCCTGTTGGACTTCAGTGTTGACCCGGTGTAAGGAATGAGGTCGCTACCAACATCGGCCTGTTGGACTTCTGTGTTGACCCGGTGTAAGGAATAAGGTGGCTACCAACATCCGCCTGTTGGACTTCAGTGTTGACCCGGTGTAAGGAATGAGGTCGCTACCAACATCGGCCTGTTGGACTTCAGTGTTGACCCGGTGTAAGGAATGAGTTCGCTACCAACATCAGCCTGTTGGACTTCAGTGTTGACCCGGTGTAAGGAATGAGTTCGCTACCAACATCCGCCTGTTGGACTTCAGTGTTGACCCGGTGTAAGGAATGAGGTCGCTACCAACATCCGCCTGTTGGACTTCAGTGTTGACCCGGTGTAAGGAATGAGGTCGCTACCAACATCCGCCTGTTGGACTTCAGTGTTGACCCGGTGTAACTAATGAGATCGCTACCAACATCCGCTTGTTGGACTTCAGTGTTGACCCGGTGTAAGGAATGAGTTCGCTACCAACATCCGCTTGTTGGACTTCAGTGTTGACCCGGTGTAAGGAATGAGTTCGCTACCAACATCCGCCTGTTGAACTTCAGTGTTGACCCGGTGTAAGGAATGAGGTCGCTACCAAAATCGGCCTGTTGGACTTCAGTGTTGACCCGGTGTAAGGAATGAGTTTGCTACCAACATCCGCCTGTTGAACTTCAGTGTTGACCCGGTGTAAGGAATGAGATCGCTACCAACATCCGCCTGTTGGACTTCAGTGTTGACCCGGTGTAAGGAATGAGATCGCTACCAACATCCGCCTGTTGGACTTCAGTGTTGACCGGTGTAAGGAATGAGATCGCTACCAACATCCGCTTGTTGGACTTCAGTGTTGACCCGGTGTAAGGAATGAGATCGCTACCAACATCCGCTTGTGGGACTTCAGTGTTGACCCGGTGTAAGGAATGAGATCGCTACCAACATCCGCCTGTTGGACTTCAGTGTTGACCCGGTGTAAGGAATGAGTTCGCTACCAACATCCGCTTGTTAGACTCCAGTGTTGACCCGGTGTAAGGAATGAGATCGCTACCAACATCCGCCTGTTGGACTTCAGTGTTGACCCGGTGTAAGGAATGAGGTCGCTACCAACATCGGCCTGTTGGACTTCAGTGTTGACCCGGTGTAAGGAATGAGTTCGCTACCAACATCGGCCTGTTGTACTTCAGTGTTGACCCGGTGTAAGGCATGAGGTGGCTACCAACATCCGCTTGTTGGACTTCAGTGTTGACCCGGTGTAAGGAATGAGTTCGCTACCAACATCCGCTTGTTGGACTTCAGTGTTGACCCGGTGTAAGGAATGAGTTCGCTACCAACATCCGCTTGTTGGACTTCAGTGTTGACCCGGTGTAAGGAATGAGGTCGCTACGAACATCCGCCTGTTGGACTTCAGTGTTGACCCGGTGTAAGGAATGAGGTCGCTACCAACATCCGCCTGTTGAACTTCAGTGTTGACCCGGTGTAAGGAATGAGGTCGCTACCAACATCCGCCTGTTGGACTTCAGTGTTGACCCGGTGTAAGGAATGAGGTCGCTACCAACATCCGCTTGTTGGACTTCAGTGTTGACCCGATGTAAGGAATGAGTTCGCTACCAACATCCGCCTGTTGGACTTCAGTGTTGACCCGGTGTAAGGAATGAGGTCGCTACCAACATCCGCCTGTTGGACTTCAGTGTTGACCCGGTGTAAGGAATGAGGTCGCTACCAACATCGGCCTGTTGGACTTCAGTGTTGACCCGGTGTAAGGAATGAGTTCGCTACCAACATCAGCCTGTTGGACTTCAGTGTTGACCCGGTGTAAGGAATGAGTTCGCTACCAACATCGGCCTGTTGGACTTCTGTGTTGACCCGGTGTAAGGAATGAGGTGGCTACCAACATCCGCCTGTTGGACTTCAGTGTTGACCCGGTGTAAGGAATGAGGTCGCTACCAACATCGGCCAGTTGGACTTCAGTGTTGACCCGGTGTAAGGAATGAGGTCGCTACCAACATCCGCCTGTTGGACTTTAGTGTTGACCCGGTATAAGGAATGAGGTCGCTACCAACATCCGCCTGTTGGACTTCAGTGTTGACCCGATGTAAGGAATGTGTTCGCTACCAACATCCGCTTGTTGGACTTCAGTGTTGACCCGGTGTAAGGAATGAGGTCGCTACCAACTCCGCTTGTTGGACTTCAGTGTTGACCCGGTGTAAGGAATGAGGTCGCTACCAACATCCGCCTGTTGGACTTCAGTGTTGACCCGGTGTAAGGAATGAGGTCGCTACCAACATCTGCCTGTTGTACTTCAGTGTTGACCCGGTGTAAGGAATGAGGTCGCTACCATTATCCGCTGTTGAACTTCAGTGTTGACCCGGTGTAAGGAATGAGGCCGCTACCAACATCCGCCTGTTGGACCTTCAGTGTTGACCCGGTGTAAGGAATGAGGTCGCTACCAACATCCGCTTGTTGGACTTCAGTGTTGACCCGGTGTAAGGAATGAGGTCGCTACCAACATCGGCCTGTTGGACTTCAGTGTTGACCCGGTGTAAGGAATGAGTTCGCTACCAACATCAGCCTGTTGGACTTCAGTGTTGACCCGGTGTAAGGAATGAGGTCGCTACCATTATCTGCCTGTTGAACTTCAGTGTTGACCCGGTGTAAGGAATGAGGTCGCTACCAACATCCGCCTGTTGGACTTCAGTGTTGACCCGGTGTAAGGAATGAGGTCGCTACCAACATCCGCCTGTTGGACTTCAGTGTTGACCCGGTGTAAGGAATGAGGTCGCTACCAACATCGGCCTGTTGGACTTCAGTGTTGACCCGGTGTAAGGAATGAGTTCGCTACCAACATCAGCCTGTTGGACTTCAGTGTTGACCCGGTGTAAGGAATGAGTTCGCTACCAACATCGGCCTGTTGGACTTCTGTGTTGACCCGGTGTAAGGAATGAGGTGGCTACCAACATCAGCTTGTTGGATTTCAGTGTTGACCCGGTGTAAGGAATGAGGTCGCTACCAACATCGGCCAGTTGGACTTCAGTGTTGACCCGGTGTAAGGAATGAGGTCGCAACCAACATCCGCCTGTTGGACTTCAGTGTTGACCCGGTGTAAGGAATGAGGTCGCTACCAACATCTGCTTGTTGGACTTCAGTGTTGACCCGGTGTAAGGAATGAGGTCGCTACCAACATCCGCCTGTTGGACTTCAGTGTTGACCCGGTGTAAGGAATGAGGTCGCTACCAACATCCGCCTGGTGGACTTCAGTGTTGACCCGGTGTAAGGAATGAGGTCGCTACCAACATCCGCCTGTTGGACTTCAGTGTTGACCCGGTGTAAGGAATGAGGTCGCTACCAACATAGGCCTGTTGGACTTCAGTGTTGACCCGGTGTAAGGAATGAGATCGTTACCAACATCGGCCTGTTGGACTTCAGTGTTGACCCGGTGTAAGGAATGAGTTCGCTACCAACATCCGCCTGTTGGACTTCAGTGTTGACCTGGTGTAAGGAATGAGGTCGCTACCAACATCCGCCTGTTGGACTTCAGTGTTGACCTGGTGTAAGGAATGAGGTGGCTACCAACATCGGCCTGTTGGACTTCATTGTTGACTTAATCTTCAGAAAAAATTGTAAACTTTAGAAAGTGTAATTGTCTAGTCAATCCCCATTGGTTGGGGTTGATTGCACCGTCCTGCAAAGGACATGCAATGTTTATTTTAAATAAGTAGAACTAGACACAAGAGCTCAGGCTTGCTTATAAAATAACATATTTCAGAAGCAAGCTGCCATCAAGATTAATAATAAAGTAGGTCAATATCAGCCTATTAAGAGAGGTGTGCGGCATGGATGTGTAATGTCTCCAGACCTTGTTCTCTCACAGCAGTGAAAATGTTATTAGAAATATAGAAGATACGAGAGGAATCGTAAACGGCGTACATAACATCAATAACATTAGATACGCGGATGATACAGTATTGATTGCAGGCACTGAGCAAGACCTGCAACATTTAGTAGATGCGGTTGTTGCACACAGAGAACAAGTAGGGTTAGAATTAAATTGTAAGAAGACACAGATTATAGTAGTATCTAAGAATAAAGACATACGACAGTGTAATACGCGTAAATGGGAATATTCTTAAACAAATGAATCGGTACAACTATCTAGGAACATCATAGCATCTGATGGGGAGTTCCTTCGAGAGATTAGAACAAGAATCGCTATGGCGATGGTAACATATTGCTAGATGGAAAACATACAGACTGTGACATGTTTGATAGTTGACAGAGGACCTATTTAGTAGTGTTCTCTGGAGATATATCTTGAATAATAGATAGACAAGATAAGGATATGATTTTGCACGTTTTTGTCTAGAGGTCTCTCAAATGAGATAGATAATCATTCCCGCCTAGCCCTTTTGGAGAACCATTTTTCCTTTGGCTCTGAACCCCCACTGTGAGACTACCAAGTATCTACACAGAAATTTATAAAAGAAGAAAAAGGTTCCCTCAAGGCCAAAAGAAGATCTGAACTATTCACCCCTGTACAACTGAGGATCCAATTCACTCATTATAATGTTGTCAGTGTGCTGTTCGTCCGTCACATTAGATCTTCCCTTATTTTATTTGTGTCAAAAGTGACCTATATCAGCTGTCCAATTATACTTTAGGACTTTATGATTCAATATTAGTAGACAAACTCAACAATTACTGTACATAACCTCTGTTGAACAAGACATCTACATGACAGGTTCTTGACAAGAGTGGAACATACATTTACATGGAATTGTTTACACCACAATTGTACAAGACATACATCATGAGAGATACTTGACATCTATACAGGACTTTTCACTATATCTGTAACCAACCACAGTAACTTAAGACATTCACCAGGTACAATGCTGGACAGCAACTGTACAAGACATTCACATGGGACATGTACTTAAAACACTGGTTCATTAATAATCTTTATTGAGCTGCCGGTGGGCAGAGTGAAGACCAATGGTTCATCCTTGTGTCATATCTGCACTTCAAAAAAAATACATGCATAATGTATAAATATGCAGAACAGGCATGCAGATAAACATGATACAACAACTCCTAATTACTCCACCAACCGATAAATAAACTCTCCTCCTGCTCTCCAATCTCTAACTACACCACTGATTAACGGTATCTATCACCACTTCCTGTATCTATCACCACTTCCTGTCTCTTGGGAATTTTATAAAATTTTATAAAATCCTATTATGGGAAACTTAAGGAAGGAACTACTGTTCTGGATCAGTTGCATCCTGTTATCATCAGCAATTGATGTTTGGAAAGCTCCAGGTAGCAGACTTCCTATAATCCCATGGCAGATCATTTCCTCTTGATCGTCATCATCATCATCATCATCATCATCATCATCATCATCATCATCATCATCATCATCATCATCATCATCATCATCATCATCATCATCATCATCATCATCATCATCATCATCATCATCATCATCATCATCATCATCATCATCATCATCATCATCATCATGTGCTCTTTCCCCACTGAGTAATGTCCATATCTACTACAGTAGGTAAAAGAAGCCAAATTGCATAAGCAATTGTTCTCATATGCACCAAAGCACATATGGGGGAAACATGTTTTGTCCTTGTAAATTTGCATGAGCCATACATTATATTCAGCTAACTAGGACACAGGTTCACACACCTATTGTCCTCTTAGGAAATAGTTTATATGAACCAACCAACAGTAGAGGTACCAGTGTAATACTTCAGAGTGAAATTGTATTAGTTCTCTTGAGCGTAATCTAGCCACCAGGCATCACAGGAACTTTGCAATTCTGGTGTGCCATACACGTCCTGCCTACATATGGATATTGAAGCTTCTGTCTTTCTACTAGATGTGAGAGGCTATTCATCAAATCACCAGCTCACTCACTCCAACATTCTCAGCATTTACAAAGGAACTTATACATGTTACATCACACATTCCAATCCAGTCTGCCAAATGTTAACTCGCAAGAGCAGTGTACAGTTTGGTTAAGAATGAGTCATGCTAGGCATTAAGAATGCACAAAGGGTTTGCGAATTTGCATTGAGTGTAATTTACAATCATCAAGCATACACAACCAGTCACAACAGGGGAATGATATGCACTTGGAGTATACAGCGTGGAAGACCTGACAGGTTGAAGAAGCAGTAACCCATACATTTACATGGAATTGTTTACACCACAATTGTACAAGACATACATCATGAGAGATACTTGACATCTATACAGGACTTTTCACTATATCTGTAACCAACCACAGTAACTTAAGACATTCACCAGGTACAATGCTTGACAGCAACTGTACAAGACATTCACATGGGACATGTACTTAAAACACTGGTTCATTAATAATCTTTATTGAGCTGCCGGTGGGCAGAGTGAAGACCAATGGTTCATCCTTGTGTCATATCTGCACTTCAAAAAAATACATGCATAATGTATAAATATGCAGAACAGGCATGCAGATAAACATGATACAACAACTCCTAATTACTCCACCAACCGATAAATAAACTCTCCTCCTGCTCTCCAATCTCTAACTACACCACTGATTAACGGTATCTATCACCACTTCCTGTATCTATCACCACTTCCTGTCTCTTGGGAATTTTATAAAATCCTATTATGGGAAACTTAAGGAAGGAACTACTGTTCTGGATCAGTTGCATCCTGTTATCATCAGCAATTGATGTTTGGAAAGCTCCAGGTAGCAGACTTCCTATAATCCCATGGCAGATCATTTCCTCTTGAGAACAGAATTCGGGATGATGATATGGTACTGAATCTCACTGTTGACCAGACTGTCTGTGAATGCTGTCATTGGGGTACTTCAAATGGTTGAGGATAGCACTCTCCTGACATTGGGAGATGTATACTCGGTACTTGTAGAACATGACTTGCTGAAGAGACCCAGAGATCTGAACACAATCCCATATATTGCAGCATCTCACTTAGCCAGTCTAACCTCACCTACTCTTCAAGTCCCATTCAACAATCACTGTGTGAGCACCATGCTGTGTATTATCCAAGATACGTCCTAGATAAACAATCCACTGCTATAGTCATTTCACCAGTTTTCTTGAATGGGGTAAACAACCAGAGACTTGTTTTCATTTTCTCAGATGACACTGATATAATTAATGATCACTGTCCTGTTCACTATAATAACCATTATAATCACATTAATGTAATGCTTCAGCACTGTTTTTCTCCCATTTTTCATTCAGCGGTTAGAGAGCTGAGATAAAATCCTCCAAGAAATTCCTACATTTTGGATTCTATGAGAATAAGTGTTCCATTGGGACACAGGTTTACTTTCCATGAGCCTGACCGAGACAAACTGTAGACAGGGGTCTTCTTTATTAAAGCATTGTTCACTGTGCACCAAGACAGGTTCACCAATGTCGACCATTCCTGCTTTCTGTTTGAAAACAGTTACTTTCAGTTGACTTGGGCCATGATATGTCATGAAGATAAAGGCTGGCAACTCAGTCTGTGTTCTTCTGTGATTATCCCTGGATCACACTTATAGGGAGTTAGTTCTGGATCTGGGACTCCTGGTTAGTTGTCCCAGATGATATATGAAGGCCTCTCCACCATCCTTTGTTCTCTGTTGATATACAAAATGGCACAACATCTCTTTACATTTGTTAAAAGAAAATGTTATCATACATCAACATACACAGATGGAGATGGGGAGGTAAGGGAGGGTGTTGACCAAGCACACCTCTCCTGGTTGATAATGAAGTGTATTTCACTTGATGGACTGTGGGTGATATGTTTTCATTATTCACCTCTGTTTGTGGTAGCCACAAGCCTATATGTTGAAACAGGGTAGCTTACACAATTACAAGCATTTTATATGTTTAAGTGCCTACAATGTTTAAACCACAGTAGACCTGAGCACAATGAGGAACAGACACAGTAAAGCAAGCACTATAAGGCAAGCAGCATGAACAAGCATTGTGATATAGCAACATGAGACAGGCATTGTGAATCAGCACATGAACAGGCATGGTGAGGCAGAATGGAAAATAGGCATATACAACTGCAATATGCAATATGTAGTAAAATAATGGCATTTATCCCATTAGCAGACCAAACATCAATTCCAATGGTTGTCATGTTGGTGCATGAATGTCCTATTCCATACACACTCACAAAGCAATGCCAGACCTCACCCCTTTCAGACCAGACTTGGCTCACAAGTATATCATCATCATCATCATCATCATCATCATCATCATCATCATCATCATCATCATCATCATCATCATCATCATCATCATCATCATCATCATCATCATCATCATCATCATCATCATCATCATCATCATCATCATCATCATCATCATCATCATCATCATCATCATCATCATCATCATCATCATCATCATCATCATCATCATCATCATCATCATGTGCTCTTTCCCCACTGAGTAATGTCCATATCTACTACAGTAGGTAAAAGAAGCCAAATTGCATAAGCAATTGTTCTCATATGCACCAAAGCACATATGGGGGAAACATGTTTTGTCCTTGTAAATTTGCATGAGCCATACATTATATTCAGCTAACTAAGACACAGGTTCACACACCTATTGTCCTCTTAGGAAATAGTTTATATGAACCAACCAACAGTAGAGGTACCAGTGTAATACTTCAGAGTGAAATTGTATTAGTTCTCTTGAGCGTAATCTAGCCACCAGGCATCACAGGAACTTTGCAATTCTGGTGTGCCATACACGTCCTGCCTACATATGGATATTGAAGCTTCTGTCTTTCTACTAGATGTGAGAGGCTATTCATCAAATCACCAGCTCACTCACTCCAACATTCTCAGCATTTACAAAGGAACTTATACATGTTACATCACACATTCCAATCCAGTCTGCCAAATGTTAACTCGCAAGAGCAGTGTACAGTTTGGTTAAGAATGAGTCATGCTAGGCATTAAGAATGCACAAAGGGTTTGCGAATTTGCATTGAGTGTAATTTACAATCATCAAGCATACACAACCAGTCACAACAGGGGAATGATATGCACTTGGAGTATACAGCGTGGAAGACCTGACAGGTTGAAGAAGCAGTATTCAAAATACGTGCACACAGAAGTTCGGTTTTCACTTTCACATTTTCTTCATAAAATACTCTTATATTCTTCTCTTTCGTTCACTAGGCATAACCACACCATTAAAGTATGTTTTAACGTGGTACCTGTTATCCAGAGAACAATATTTTACGGAATCTTTAAGGGCATTTTTGAGTCCCCACATCACAGATAGCGACTGCTCCTGGTGGAATTCCGGCTCAAACTACCAGATATTTGAAATTTGGCCTAGTGAATAGCGTGGGCTGTCACGTATTAGCCAATGAAAAGGCGAGCGTACACCGCTGCCCTACCCCACCGCGTTCCAGAACCTTCGATTCTATTTATAACCCATTTATATAAATTAAAAGTATTATTATGGATGTGTTGAACTGGGAATGTGGATGCCTGATCCATTATGTCACACAGACCAATAACATTATTGTCAATTGCAACGAGGAAAAGAGCGTTAACGTGCTACATAGAAACTGTATATTAGTATTGATTTGAAACATGGACAATGAGCAGACAAGCTGATAGACATCATGTGGCTGTGGATATGTGGTCCCTGGGGAAAATACAATGAATAGCAAGGACAGATAGAAAACCAATGAGCAAATCCTATACGAAACACAAGAAAACAGTAAACTAATTAGACAAATTAGACGTACACTGTCGAGAATTTTTGGGCGCGTTATGGGAAGAAATAAACTGGAGAACTTGGTGACAACTGACAAGTTTGAAGGGACAGGAATAAAGGGAAAGCAGAGAAATAAATGTTTTGATGGCTTTAACTACATGGCATAATAGAGACCAAATAACATTTTTAAAAAAATACAGAGCTGATCCATGACCCTGATGATCATGGAAGATACCAAGACATAACCGCCCACGTTTATCACCATGACACGTAATGATATTGTGATTCGAGAAGTAACTTCTTCGGTTTGTTGGCATATACTACATATGAAGATATCGCATTCTTAATTTTTCAGAGAAGACTCTGTCCAAAGGAGTACAATCTCTTAAAGTTTTCACATCCGTCTTCATACTAAGGATGAATGGATGATTGATTGATTGATTGATTGATTTAGGAACTGACATCATAACATTCGGGACATTCCCATAAACGCTCCGTCCCCATCCTCAGCAGCCAGCGAAGAGTTCCAACACTAATAGTTCCAGTAGCAATCTGATTATATGTCCGTCTCGCCTTTCCTCTGAGCGTCGATGAATAGATGAATGAAGCACTAACCATAGACTAAAATAGTAACAGGAAATAATATGCCCAGGTGGTCTCCGAAAACAGCCTTCTGTGTTGGGGTTAAACTCGTTTCGTGTTATCAGACGTGTCGTTTTCCAGAAGGAAATGAAGAAAATTAAATCTGCTCTGGATGTAATTAAAGGCGGACATGACCCCTATACTGCTGCCTTTAGTCGTTGCTGTTAATAAATCGATGAATGATGATATCGCCGTAAATAACATGCATGGTGATGCGACGGTACTCACGCGTGTACTACTGGTGATCGTATGTACGAACCGACTACTACAAATGTCATAGTTTTGGTACTTGCTGTTTGAAAAGAATTTGATAAGACACGCATTCAACATACTCATTTTTAAAATGGATCAGACCTCTCAGGTCTCAGCATTTCTCATTAGTTTAACAATTGGCTTTCCATATGGGCTTAACAATTACCTTCGAATTAGTTTAACAATTGGCTTTCCTTATTAGTTTAATAATTAACTTTCCTGATTAGTTTAATAAATCGCTTTTAACAAGTTTAACAATCGGCTTTCCTTATTAGTTTAATAATTAACTTTCCTGATTAGTTTAATAAATCGCTTTTAACAAGTTTAACAATCGGCTTTCCTTATTAGTTTAATAATTAGACTCCTTATTAGTTTAACATTTGGCTTTCCTTATTAGTGTAACAATTGGCTTTCCTTATTAGTGTAACAATTGGCTTTCCTTATTAGTGTAACAAATTGGCTTTCCTTATTAGTGTAACAAATTGGCTTTCCTTATTAGTGTAACAAATTGGCTTTCCTTATTAGTGTAACAATTGGCTTTCCTTATTAGTGTAACAATTGGCTTTCCTTATTAGTGTAACAATTGGCTTTCCTTATTAGTGTAACAATTGGCTTTCCTTATTAGTGTAACAATTGGCTTTGCTTATTAGTGTAACAATTGGCTTTCCTTATTAGTGTAACAATTGGCTTTCCTTATTAGTGTAACAATTGGCTTTCCTTATTAGTGTAACAACCAGCTTTCGATAGTTAGTTAGTTAGCTAGTTAGCTAGTTAGTCGACAGATCACCCTCATTGCACAACGAACCGTTCAGTCGGATCCCCTCCTCAGCAATTCCAGCAGCGTGTAGTGGCTAGCAACACCGGTTCTGTGCTGGTTTTATCAATCTTCTTTGGCTTCCTGCGTAGTGTTCTTGTTTGGCCACACCTCTTTTAATTTGCTGTTCTCGCAGTCTGACCATGGATGTAGATTAGCAGTCATCACTTGATTCTCTAAAAAGTCTTACCTCTCGTAGCGCATTCAGAATGTCAGCCTGGTCCATCACGCGTCCGCCCTCCGCATTAGCCATGCCTGCGAGCTTGTCAGCCCGCTCATTTCCTTGTACTCCCGCGTGCTCTGGCACGAAGATGAAACTAATCTTTGTTGCCAAGACCGCTCCAGAGGCAGCAACCACTCTCTTCGGATCCACCCCGTCTTGTTCATGCTCATTGAGTCGCTAAGGACACATACCCTAGTGAACGTCTGTGTCTCGAGCCATGTTATTGCTTTACTTACTGCCATGATTTCCATAGTCAGGCTACTTGTGGTCTCAACAAAAGCTGAGCTTTCGATTTGCGATATAACAATCAGCTTTCTTATTAATTTAAGAATTTACGTCTTTATCTTGAATTGTTACAAAGTTGGAAACAATTGTTTTCAGTATCACATAGTCAAATGCCTTTGTATAGTCAATGCATCAAATAAAGAAAGATCTACATTGTTCAGTTATATTCCTTTCTGCAGGAAACATTTGCACTTGCATCGCTGTTTCCTTCTTTGCTAAAATGAAATTAATTCCTAATTAGCGTTGATTGTCTCTTATTCTCACTTTTCATTTTAATTAATTTCAATAGTATTTTTGTGACTTGTATAGTAAACTGATTTTGTTATACTATATGCACTCCATTACAATGACATTTTGTGCATTGATATAGTTATCGATGATGTATAATCTGCAGTTCATATTCCTTATCGATACGTAATACACACGTGATGAAAGTGATATCCCTGAAACTTTTCTTTGTCTTTGTGCATTCCTGGGACCTTTTCTTGTTGCCTTTTGATGAATTTTATTCGTATATCATCTAACTCTGATGCTTTGCCGTTTGAAATTTATTAGACAGATATCGAATTCTTCCTTTGTCATTGGTCAAGTACTGACACCTTGCTGTCTTTACAGACGATTATTAATGAGCTTAAAAAGGGCATAATAACATCTCCATAGAACAAAGCATGGGTTGAATTTAGGGACCATGTGTTTCTTGTGCAGCATGGTCCCTTTCTCGACATGCCTAGTTTATTCCAGCGAAACGGCAACACCGATACACCTGGAACACCTAGAAACTGCAGAAACTGCTGGATCAGCAAAGCAATGCTCTAACTATCCGCCTATCGGAGTTTAGATCCTTGACCAGTTGGCGACCTAGGCTTAGGGCCTAATCTGCCTTATCATGACATTTAGTTTTTAAGATGCATTTCTTTGCACTAGGATAAGACTTGTACCGACCCAGTTGCACTGTTGGGGGTGTCGAGTATGGTGAGCGCCACCAAACAATCGGCGCTCTCAGAAAGCAGGTAGTACCGTCTACTGTTATACGGTAGCTCCGTCATATCTGACTAAGACCTGACTAACTTTTTTTAAAATTTGACTAATATTGCTGATGTGATCTTCATTTTGATACAATTCTGTTACCTATTGACTCCAAGTCATTATGTTTTTTTTTTTTCCCTTTGAATCAGTCATAGTGTTTTCACGTTTGTCCTGGATTTGTCATTATTGAATTCCCATGTTCTTTCATGTTGTTTAGCTGATATTTGTGTGCATTAGATATGTTTTCCATTTTCTGTTTAGATCTTCGATTTCTTCGCGAAGATTTCTTCAGTAATTTTTAGACTTCTATACTTGATTGGCCGGTCTCTCTGGCTGAGGGGTTACAACACTTTCTCCGTAATCCCGTTTATCACGCACAGTCTCGTAGCGGGAGAGAACTGGGAGCGGTTCGATCCCCGCTGGTGACTTGCGGGATACTGAGCCGGCCGCTCAGAAAGCAATGGCAAACTACTGAGCGTAATCTAGCCAAGAAATCAACAGATAGCTCCAAGATGCTGCTGTTGACAGCGATGTCCTGTAAAGGATATGCAAAAAAAAAAAAAACCATACTTGATTGGTTGGGAGCCGCTGCAGTGTAGTGACTAAACGCTGGCCTGCTGGCGCTGTGTTCATAGGTTCGAATCGACATCTAGGCTTATTTTTAACATTAATATTGGCTTCCAGGTCTACCCAGCCTAAAATATTTCATAATATTTCTTTGAAAATAAAGGCGGTCGGCGTTATACTGACCGCAACAACTGTCGATTGGTCTATACAAACTGAGTATAGCACCAAAGGCAGAATACGCCTACACAGCTAACATGCTCTACAGGATAAGACCACCAGTCTCATGCCAACCGTCCGTAGTCGCTTGTTACAACATGCAGCTTCCTATAGGCCCTGGTAACACACGAGAGGAACAGAATATATTCCCCACAAATCGGCCAACGTCATGAATGTTAACATGTCTATGTTTGTTAAGTATTTCTACATTCACCAATCAGCCGACATCAGCAATGTTCATATGTCTATGTTTCTTAAGTAGTTTTACATTTTCACGAAGTATACGTTCAATGACATTTGTTTTGATAGGAAGAGAATATTAAATAATCAAGCTAAACACAAATAACGCATTACGTGGGAAGCGATGCTCTCACGGGGTGGGTCGAATTACAAATTGCTTTTCTCCTTTCATTAAAAAGAAATATAATTTTACATTGGCAAGATTCCACGAAGTAGATTATATTTCAGGAACTTTTTTCTCCAGCGAACATTTGTCTCTTGTTCTATTGCGCGAAACTTGAAGCTTCTTGTAAAAATGCCAAGTAAAGGAATTAATGAAAAGGCTTGGGATAAGTAGTATATAGGTACAAAAGCACCTCATTTTGTGGAGGTGGAGGTGGCGCACATTCCTTATATAAATCAACCATTTATCGATTTTGTGGCGCAAATTGCAATCTATTTTTAGCTCTTATCGATTTTCCTCCTCAAAGGGAGATAACTCCTTGGTATTATTGTTTTAAGAAGGCGTGGTCAAGAGGTGGTCAAGTAGGTGGTCAAGTATGTGGTCAAGTGGTCGAGTGACCACTTAAATTGTCGGGGAAAGTAGGTGTAGTGATATGGTGATGATTAAAGGGTGGTAAATTAGTGGTCAAGCAGTGGTCAAGCAGTGGTCAAGTGAGGAAAATTTTAGTGGAAAGTAGTTGTAATGATATGGTGATGATTAAAGGGTGGTAAATTAGTGGTCAAGCAGTGGTCAAGTGGTCGAGTGACCACTTAAATTGTCGGGGAAAGTAGTTGTAATGATATGGTGATGATTAAAGGGTGGTAAATTAGTGGTAAAGAGGTGGTCAATCGATGGTCAAGGGGTGGTCAAGTGGTTAAATGACCCCTTAAATTGTTGGGGAGAGTACGTGTAGTGACACGGTGATGATCAAGAGGTGGTCAAGTAGTGGTCAAGTGGTGGTCAAGCGATGGTCAAGTGGTCAAATAACCCTAAAATTGTAGAGGAGAGTGTGTCTTGTGATGCAGTGATGATCAAAAGGTGGTCAAGTAGTGGTCAAGGAATGGTCAAGGGGTGGTCAAGCGGTCAAGTTACCCCTTAAATTGATGGGGAGAGTAAGTGTAGTGACACGATGATGATCAAAATGGTAAATGTACTACTACTACTACTACTACTACTACTACTACTACTACTACTACTACTACTACTACTACTACTACTACTACTACTACTACTACTACTACTACTACTACTACTACTACTACTACTACTACTACTACTACTACTACTACTACTACTACTACTACTACTACTACTACTACTACTACTACTACTACTACTACTACTACTACTACTACTACTACCATTACAAATACCACCTAAAATGGCCCTTGATGATGATCACTAATATTACTACAAAACAACTCTACTATTATTACTATACAACCACGCCAATTGTAGACAATAGCGAAAAACGTATTAGAACGTACTCGTCCTGATCAGCGCCATCCTTCCCACATCAGACAGTTTGATACTTCATGACTGAGACACCCCAACCTCTAGACATAACAACTTGACCACCTCTTGATCATTACCATGTCACTACACCTACTTTCCCAGCCAATTTATGTGGTCACTCAACCACTTGACCACCGCTTGACCACATCTTGGTTATCAGCGTGTCACTACAGTACTCTCCCCATCAATTTAAGGGGTAACTTGACAACTTGACCACCCCTTGACCACTCCTTGACCACTACTTGACCACCTCTGGATCATCACTGCATCACAAGACACACTCTCCTCTACAATTTTAGGGTTATTTGACCACTTGACCACCGCTTGACCACCACTTGACCACTACTTGACCACCTCTTGATCATCACCGTGTCACTCCCCAACAATTTAAGGGGTCATTTAACCACTTGACCACCGCTTGACCACTGCTTGACCACTACTTGACCACCTCTTGATCATCACCACATCACAAGACGCATTCTCCCCTACAATTTAAGTGGTCATTTGACCATGTGACCACTGCTTGACCACTACTTGACCACCACTTGACCACGTCAGCGATCGTTTTAAACACCACAATGTCACTACATGTAACTTTCTTTACAATTTAAGGGGTCACTTGACCACTTGACCACCGCTTGACCACCTCTTGGCCACTGCTTGACCACCTCATGATCATCACCATATCATTACAACTACTTTCCACTAAAATTTTCCTCACTTGACCACCACATGACCACTGATTGACCACTGCTTGACCACTAATTTACCACCCTTTAAATATCACCATATCATTACAACTACTTTCCACTAAAATTTTCCTCACTTGACCACTGTTTGACCACTGCTTGACCACTAATTTACCACCCTTTAATCATCACCATATCATTACAACTAATTTCCACTAAAATTTTCCTCACTTGACCACCACTTGACCACTGCTTGACCACGTCATCGCACACTTAAACCACCACCACATCACTACACGTACTTTCCCCTACAATTTAAAGGGTCACTTGACCACTTGACCACTACTTGACCACCTCTTGACCACGCCTTCTTAAAACAATAATACCAAGGAGTTATCGCCCTTTGAGGAGGAAAATCGATAAGAGCTAAAAATAGATTGCAATTTGCGCCACAAAATCGATAAATGGTTGATTTATATAAGGAATGTGCGCCACCTCCACCTCCACAAAAGGAGGTGCTTTTGTACCTATATACTACTGGGATAGAGCCCTTACTCTGCACACATCTCACTTCTTCTTTTACACCAGGTGTGGGAAGAATCTTGACATTTGCAGATGATGTGCTGGTGTACAGACAGGGCAGAGACAGGGCCAGTCGGGTGAAAGACTTACAGGTGGCGGTAGACAGGGTGGCGGAGTGGTGCAGGGACGCAGGGGCCATTATAAACCCAGACAAGGCATCGGTTGTGTGGATAACCGGATTGTCAAGGCAGACGTCCCAGGTATTATGTTGAATGGATGTTCTCTTAGTCGAGAGATTAAGTTTAAGTACTTGGGTATCACCTTTATGTGGAGGCTTTGGTGGTGAAGGCTGGTATGGACTTAATGCATTGAGGGCTATGGCAGCAACCGGGGTAGATCAGAGGATGCTGTAAGGCTCTTTCAGCAGTTAATAATTTCTGTCATTGAGTATGGTTTGGGGCTGCTGACAGTATCAAAGAGCCAGCTTGAAAGGTTGGAGCGCATACAGAATGCTGCCATGCAGTTAATCCTGGGGTGCACAAAGGACACACCAATTATATGCAGGAGGCATATCCTGGCGCTACCAACAATGACGGATAGGCATAGGGTCCTTCAGGCCAACTGGTACCTGAGAGTTGCCGCAGACAGGGATCACCCGCTGCATGCAGCAATGGATATGGTTAAGGGTCATAGACTAAGACGAGGTAGGTCCTGGATGGCACAGACAGAACTTTCTATAAGTCAGGTGTGTGATATGGAGACCATCAATCGTGAAAGAGAGTGGGTTGAAGTTCCGGAAGACATGACGGACTGGCACAATGTAATAATAACACTGGGTCGTCAGTGCAGAGAATGGGCAGCGGGCCGCACTGAGTTTGAAGTGCAACAGCTGATCCAGAGCAACACCCATCAAGGTGACATAGTCATCTACACTGATGGGTCAGTGGTGAGAAACATACATAGTGGCTGGGGCTTTATTGCAAAGGCTAATGGACGAGTCTTGAAAAAGGAGAGTCTGGCATATGAGACTACGACCTCCAGCATGAGAATGGAAGTGGAGGCAGTAACAGCGGCATTCCGGTGGCTAGAGGAGACCACTGCAACACACGTTGTATTCATTCCACGAAGTGTGGAACAAGACTGAAAACGGTAAGATTCCAACACTAAATGTATGAAGATAGGTTCTCATATAGAAGGTGTAGTGGAACATTACCGCAGACAAAGAGGAGACTGCTCACTCTGAAAATAAGATTTGCCCGCGTGCGGTTGTCCATTCACCTGTAGCTCACTACATAATTTATAAACATTGTCTACTGTGCCAACTGTAATAAACAAATACTGAACAGAAATTCAACAATGAGTAGACTCAAACTCGTTAATCTAAAACAAACAATATATTGGGACAACTGCTGGGGTTTTGGGAAGAACTGTGATCTGCATTTTTAAAAACGTACAAAACCAGATTTTGCAAACATAATGAAAATAAATCCACTTCAGATAATGAGGAGTCAGACACATCTGGTTGATAATATCTGAAGCTGTCCATTGACTGTATGTGAAGTCTTTCAATCGAAAAGTCAAGAGCATATATGAATATATCATATCTGAAATGATGAATGTTCAACGTCTTCACAGCACAATATAAAGTCTCTAAACAAAAACTCCTTTTCACCACAAATACTTCATTGCTAAATGATGAACTGGATAAGGTAGTACTTCCCTTGGTGTAGTTAACCCGTACTTTCAGCAACATAAATGTTACTTTCCATAGGGCAAAAACGATTGATGCAGATGGTACGATATACTTATCTTCTTACGAAAAGACTTGATGTTGTTGAGTTCGGGTGGTCATTCCATGTAACAGGTATCCACTCTTTAGTTGTCCAAAAGGTAAATTCTTAAATAATGAAGGTGCTTCATTTTCATGGTTCTGAACACCTCAACAGCAATCAGCAAACAAAGTCAGTATGACCAAGTTCATTATAGTAAGGCCAAAGACACACCACCCAGCTCTCACGACGGAGAACACACAGGGCATAATAAATCCACCAAGAAACAAGACGATGTGTCTCTCTGAAGTCACATTGTAAAGTGTTATATCTATCGATCTGCCGGGTCCAGCCCAAACATTTGCCGGTGACCCTAGCTGAATCATCCAATCGTCTATCTGCAATGAGACGCCACGCTGTGTTAGATCAAGGTTGACACTTGTAGTTAATTATATCACTGATGACAATCTCTCCGTATGGTAGCCCAAACTGTACACACGTTATGAAATCTCACACAGCACTGGAAATACTGTTGGGACGACGATAGATATATCACAAATGGGTATGTGATGTGGTAGAATTATCAATTATGATACCCTTTCAGGCCACTAAGACAGTTCATGAATAAACAGACATTTATTGTTCGGCGCTCGTAGAGGTAGAAGGAAGAAGTAGGGATTATAGTAATAATAGCTTTCGATTTTTATGTTGCCTAGTTTTAAGACAGTTCATAAATAAAAACCCGTCCTGTATGGCGCTCACAGATGTAGAAGAAAGAAGTAGGGATTATAGTAATAATAGCTTTCGATTTTATGTTGCCTAGTTCTAAGTTAGTTAGTTGTATATCCTTTACAGGACGTTGCAGTCAACGCCAGCATAATTTTGCTGTTGTCATCTCTTGGCAAGTTTTCATTCAAGAGTCTGCCATTGCTTTCTGAAACACGGGCGCCCATGCCATTTCGTTAAAAAAAAACAGGACAGTCTGCTGCCAAATCGCCCGCAGCTGAGTTTAGAACTCGGGTATGCGAGATTACGAACTGCTTCCGTAACCCCCTTGCCTCGTAGCCAGCCTAGTTCCAAGACAGTTCATAAATATATCCACATGTACTGTTTAGCACTCTAAGAAGTTGAAGGAAGAAGTAGGGATTATAGTAACTACAGCTTTCGATTTTCATGTTGTCTAGTTCTCAGGTTTCCTAAGCCTTGGTCCGCAACTGGTCTAGAATGGAAGCTCCGGCAAGCGGACACTTAGAGTATTGCTTTGCTAATCCGGCAGCTTCTGCAGCCTGTCTTGTTCCAGACGTATTGGTATTACCTTTCCTCTGGAGGAACCAAAGCAGGCCGAGAGAGAGAGAGAGAGAGAGAGAGAGAGAGAGAGAGAGAGAGAGAGAGAGAGAGTGAGAGAGAGAGAGAGAGAAAGAGAGAGAGAGAGAGAGAGAGAGAGAGAGAGAGAGAGAGAGAGAGAGAGAGAGAGAGAGAGCATGTTGCATAGGCAATACATGGTATCTAAATTCAGCCCAGGCTTTGTGCTATGGATAAGTATAACTCCATATTATAAACTATCGTTTGTCAAAACGGCAAGGTGCCAGTCAGTCAGTTCTAAGTCAGTTAATTAAACAAACACATTGGTTATCATATTTTGCAGGCTTGAATACACGGAACAAATGGTGGGCAGTCTTTCCTCTGTTGGTGGACGACGCACACAGGCGTCAAACTCGCATTCGACCATGCTCATTATGCCGAGTGTTTGTAATGTCTCAATACACTTGTTATTTTTGCGCTCGCTCGCTCGTTTTGAACTCAAGCGTAGTCCGTTTGAACTCAAGCGAGGACTGAATTTTGCGTGTCGATTAGATTTCCCTGTTAACAATATCCCTCGTGTTCCATCAGTCGAACCCACTCTGACTTCAGAGGTACTTATAATTTACGTCCAAAGTCAACATTTTAGTCCAACTGTCGGGTGTAGGGGTTCAACCCCCTTACCTCGGCATCAGCACACCGGATGCCTAAGAACACGCGTTCTTATACGTTCGGCCATGCTGACCTACCACTATCCTTTGTACGCAGAAGACATGAATAATTAAGTTCATTACGTCATGAACAAAATGTGCTAAAAAATTCATTCAATTTGTTAGAACAGTTACTGCTATGGTATAACACTGTCTTGGGGGAATCTGGAAACTACCAATGAAGTATTCATTATAACTTATTCAACAAATGTCTAACAATAATGCGGTGAGGGTGTTGTTTATCAGGAAATATTGCTATAAATCTTTGAACAACCATCCGCGTGTATCGACCGCCATTTCGAAACACTTGTTCAACCGAAAATATTCTTGCTCCCGATGATAACCCCATAATATTTTGAGTGCAAAGAATTACTGCATCAGACGACAGCCCTTCGCTGCATATTGTTTCACGACGGACTGTGGAGCACATTTTTGACGATGTCATGTGCTTCATTTTTTTCAAAATTGTTCTAGTCTTGGCTTCACTCTTAGAATGCATCAGTCCACTTAGTTAAGTTAGTTGCATATCATTTACAGGACGTATTCAACCCCAGTTATGTTTGGATGTTTGTGACTTCTTGGCAAGTAATCACGCACACCCCGTTCGAAAAACAACTGCGGGCAATTTGGTAGCAGACCGCATTACCGCGTTGGTTTTCATACAATAGTGCTACCTTCAAACGGTTTATACTAGGGGAAGTCAATAAGTAAGTCACAAATGGCTGTAGACAAATAACTAAATAAGCTAACAACTTGAAACCATTTTATGTTTATACTTATATTGTCCCTTTATTTCTCAACATAATTTCCACCAACATTGATGCACGTATCTCATCGTTTTATCAGTCCTCCCAAACAGGCTTCATAGAACTGCGTGCTCTATTTTCTAAACCACGTTTTCACTTCACATTCAATTTCGGTATCATTCGCGAAATGTCTCCCGCCAAGGTGGGTTTTCAATTGGCCAAACAAGGTGAAAATCACTAGGGGCTAATGTTACAGAACTTCCCACCTTAGTTGGTTAATTTTCTCCTGAGTTAATCGAGCCATATTTGGTTTGGCATTGTCACGAAGAAGCAACACTCTTCTAGTCAGCAGTTCTGGACGTTTTCTTCGATCATGCATTATGCTGTATGCTGAGCCATGTGAGCACCCTATTGCAGATGCTACAGAGTCTATCGTTACTCGCCTGTCATCTCTAATCATCGCCTCCAGCCGTTGCTCGGATCTCAATTGTCGCAATCTCAACAGGACGACCAAACCGGATTTAATCAATAATTTTCGAGCGTCCTTGAGAAAATTGTTCTATCCAGCTATGCACCGTTTTACGGGACAAACATTTGTCAGCACAAACAGGAAGAATTGCCTTATGAATGTCCTTTG
>JACEFZ010012370.1:202500-220277 GCA_014155875.1 Cepaea nemoralis
TACAAGAAACACAAATCAATTTACTTTTACAGTGTGTATCATTATGATATTTACATTCTAGCACACATACATCAATCTAGGTGTCGCGTGATCCGTAGTCAGTGGATATGGAGAGATGTATTGAGGAAAGTGTCTGCGCAGAAAAATAGTAAGTGTGTGAAGGGTAGACAAGTCTAGCTCTGTAGTTGAGACTCGAGTGGGATGGGCACAGAGCAAAGAAAGGTAAGGTGAAAACAGATAGAAAAGTGGAAATGACAGAGGAATGAATAGTAAACAGGAAGATGTTTTATTAATAAACCAATGTGAGTTGGAGACTGAGGTAGTGCGTCAAAATAAAAACCTCAATTGAAAATGTTTTTCCTCTCGGAAACTTGCAACCGCTTTGCGCATATGTGCTCAATTTGAGGACAAATTATGTAGGAATATCAACAAGATTAAGTTCACTACTGCTTTCTTTGCATTAATTCATACTGACGCCTGAAGGTAAGCGAAGAAGAAGAAGAAGAAGAAGAAGAAGAAGAAGAAGAAGAAGAAGAAGAAGAAGAAGAAGAAGAAGAAGAAGAAGAAGAAGAAGAAGAAGAAGAAGAAGAAGAAGAAGAAGAAGAAGAAGAAGAAGAGAAGAAAAAGAAGAAAAGAAGATAGAAGAAGAAGAAGAAGAAGAAGAAGAAGAAGAAGAAGAAGAAGAAGAAGAAGAAGAAGAAGAAGAAGAAGAAGAAGAAGAAGAAGAAGAAGAAGAAGAAGAAGAAGAAGAAAGAGGAGGAGGAGGAGGAGGGGGAGCAGGAAGAGGAGGAGAAGAAGTAGAAGAAGAAGAAGAAGAAGAAGAAGAAGAAGAAGAAGAAGAAGAAGAAGAAGAAGAAGAAGAAGAAGAAGAAGAAGAAGAAGAAGAAGAAGAAGAAGAAGAAGATGATAAAAAAGAAGATCTCTGCTCATTTCTTCCATTCTGTCTGTTAATGTTCTTGCTTGAGAATATTGAGAACAAACACGCGCGCGAGCACACACACAACACACTCACACACACACACACACACACACACACACACACACACACACACACACACACACACACACACGAGGCAGGTTATATGTCTTTATACTGACTACGAAGAAGTTAACAGGAGGGAGCTGAAACTAGGAACATTCAAAAACGTTCCTTCCTCCTGTAGAGCCCAGGCAGTGGTGAAGCTGAGGCCAGTCCATGTTTGGTTAGATGTTAGCTGGCTGTTGTGTTCTATAGTCTCAGCCATTCTCAGACCAAACCATTGTAGTAGCCTTTTGAGGCATGCACCAGATGTCTACGGTGTTACTATTCTTTACCCCCGCCCCTACCCCATCTAGGACCCCGGCAACATTCGGGATCAAAGATTCCTTAATCTGCTGTACGTATCTCATTGTCATGTTATGTTATGTTACGCTATGTTATGTTATGTTATGTTATGTTATGTCATGTTATGTTATGCTACGTCTAACAATGTCACTGTGCACTGGGCATAGCTATGTCTGCCCCTCCCTTGCAGAAACCATCCCAAAGTATTTCTGCCCACTGTTCCTATATTGAGTTGTTTACTTGATTACCGCATCCCCCTCTTTCCCTTGAAGACTACATTGATGCCCTGGCCAGGTTTTATCCCCAGACCATGGACTCGGGCTAGCGTCGGGGTCTGGTCAGTACCCGCTTTTCATTGTCCTCATTCTGATTGATCTATTCTACATACATGATTGATCTATTTTACACACATGATTGATCTATTCCGCACAAATGATAGATCTATTCTACACACATGATTGATCTATTCTACACACATGAAAGATCTATTCTACACACATGTTTGACCTATTCTACACACATGACTGATCTATTCTACACACATGATTGCTCTATTCTACACACATGATTGACCTATTCTACATACATGAAATTTAATCGGCTCTTATTCTTTGCAAGTTCTCGTAACCAAAGGCTTCATTTTTAGCGGAACAATTCAGAATAAAACAACCAGCGTTAGAATGGTGTCTAAGACAAAAGCTGTTTTCCAGTGGTTTCACCAAATGACCAAGTAAATGAATTGTGTTTATCAAGCCATATAATGTAACTCAATTATACAGGCAATTTACGCCACATTGGATGAAATAAGTTGAGTTGAGTTGGATCGAGAACAGAGATCGCGGGACTCGGGACTTTCCCATATACATTACTTACTCTTTTTCAATAACCTGAGAGTCCCAATACTTATGGTACTGGTTGCAGTTTGATTGTGTGCCTGTCTGGTCTTTCCTCGGAGAATTGAGTGCCGGTCAAATTCTTTGATCACTTCCTGTCACACGTTTCTCTCACGGCTAGGATAATTTATCTGTACTTGCACACCATACCCACTGACCCAATGGGCCCTATCACGACTGTCGAATCATATACCAGTACCTTAACCAGAAGTGCAGACCTAGCAATCTGTCCGTCTACTCGTTTCCCACAGACCAACATGTCCTTGGAAAAGATTCAGCGGATGCTCCTGTCTTTGATGTTTGGGATTAAATATTTATGAAATATATTATTTAAAATTGGATGTAGATGACCTGGAAGCATGCTGGTTACTGACCTAGTTATGTACATTAGGCCATTTTGACCACGCTGGAGTGTATCGAATGATGCCTAGTCTGTATTTTGATGCGAATTTCAAATAATTACCTGTCTTTTAACGTCTTGGCTCTAGAGGACACCCAATAAAGTCTCGAGTTCAGCGAGCGCCGTATAAACTACTATTACATTATAATTAAACATGAAACAGGACTCGGAATTAATACTGAAAGGTCAGTGAGGCTAGCGCTTGAAAGGTTACAGTATTACGACTATATAATATCCTTATCTTTTGTGTCATGTATTTCAGTGTGCTGTGTATTTTAACACTGACCACAAAAAGACCTTCTTTCAACAACATAAGTACTGTTCATAACCTGGCTGAGTTCACTCAGAGCATACGACAGAATTCACACAACATAAAATACAATAAAAAGATTCATCCTTCAAGTTAAATACACAACGTACATAATCCCAAAGTAATTACATTTGTCTACCATGGTAATTATAAACTGACTATCATGTTCTTTTGTTTACACAATGTTGGCTTGGCCATACGAATAGTCACTGCTTCGGCTAATCTTAATATTCGTGCATTGTATGTGTTAATCAACAAACACAACGCTTTGTCTTACTGAATCACGCATATAGAAACCGGCATGGAATCGGGATAATTTCAACATACCTACCATACACATACCAATTTTAACCAATTTCATCACAGACCGTGGACCCTTGAGATGTACAGAGCAGAAAGTAATCCCACTTTTAATGTGGAATGAAGCAATTAGTAACTCAGTGCATTAACCATTAGGCTACACCGATGAAACTTTCTTTGTAGTCCTCTAAAATTTCGCAAGAGGAAAATATGCAGTCACATCAAAGACCCACTTGTCAACAATTTGGGAAGCTTGAAGCAATTAACTCTATACAACCGGTCACTATTGTTTTAAGCCTGTACTGTACACTCACAAAGCTTTGAACTAATTTTATTTTTTTTCCCAGCGTACGTTAACCGTCGCATGCAGCACAAGGTAAAAACTCGTCTTGAACACGAAGTGAATCGCATGCATGTTAAGTCTGGGTCTACAGAAATTGAAGTGCCACACTGAATGATTCTTCCCGCAGTATTGACAAAAATTATTCAGGCGGAAGTCGGCGTTCTATTTACCAAAGACAGATCATTTGTTGTTTGACAAAGGACGGTAAAGAGCTTTTACTATTATGCGACCTAGCGATGGATAGCTGATCCTTTCTCTCATTGGGATTCAGTGATTTAATTGCAAATTTTCACATGCGTTTTGGTTTGTACAGGCCCATCTTCATTGCACACAGCTACACCTTTAAATGTCACAGTCTCTTCTGAATAATACTGTGTACATGGATAACACCTGGCGTGGATTTAAATGTATGTAGACCAGAATAATACGTTTTGGTTTGGCTGCGCTTTCATCTGCAACCTTGGACAACAGCCTAGTGGAGAGCTGTAGTAACTAGCACTCCAGCCTGAAGGCACAGTCGGACTTTTCAAATTCAAATAAATAACAAACTAATTTTTAATTTAAATTACCAGACCAACCATCCTAAACAGGTACCAGGAAATGTCATGGGAAGTAAAGGCAGCATGTATGATATTGATCACACCCCCACCCAGTGATGATTGGTCTATACAAATATGGGATTAGAACCATATACCCAACAATGCTCAGGTCCTGTACACGGTGCTACAATTGTTATTTATCGGCCTCTTCAGCCTAAATTTGTTGACGTCCCAAGGATTGTTAATATTCGAAACCTGCACACAGGTTATGCTAGTTTTCGCCTTGATCTCATACAGATAGGTGTTGGTTTCACTAATTAAGAATCAAGGCGTATCAGCCTCCTGTACCTTATACCACTACTAACTCTATACAACTCCAACCTCTATACCACTCCAACCTCTATACCACTCCAACCTCTATATCACATATATCTGTATACCACTCCTACCTCTATACCACTCCAACTTCTATACCACTCCTACCTCTATACCACTCCAACCTCTATACCACTCCTACCTCTATCCCACTCCTACCTCTATACCACTCCTACCTCTATACCACTCCTACCTCTATACCACTCCAACTTCTATACCACTCCTACCTCTATACCACTCCAACCTCTATACCACTCCTACCTCTATCCCACTCCTACCTCTATACCACTACTAACTCTATACCACTCCTACCTCTATACCACTCCTACCTCTATACCACTACAACATCTATACCACTTCAACCTCTATACCACTCCTACCTCTATACCACTCCTACCTCTATACCACTCAACCTCTATACCACTCCTACCTCTATAACACTCCTACCTCTATACCACTCCTACCTCTATACCACTCCAACCTCTATACCACTCCAACCTCTATACCACTCCTAACCTCTATACCACTCCTACCTCTATACCACTCCAACCTCTATACCACTCCAACCTCTATACCACTCCAACCTCTATACCACTCCTACCTCTATACCACTCCAACCTCTATACCACTCCTACCTCTATACCACTCCTAACCTCTATACCACTCCTACCTCTATAACCACTCCAACCTCTATACCACTCCAACCTCTATACCACTCCAACCTCTATACCACTCCTAACCTCTATACCACTCTAACCTCTATACAACTCCACCTCTATAACACTCCTACCTCTATAACCACTCCTACCTCTATACCACTCCAACCTCTATACCACTCCAACCTCTATACCACTCCTACCTCTATACCACTCCTACCTCTATACCACTCCTACCTCTATACCACCCCAACCTCTATACCACTCCAACCTCTATACCACTCCATCCTCTATACCACTCCAACCTCTATACCACTCCTACCTCTATACCAATCCAACCTATATACCACTCCAACATCTATACCACTTCTACCTCTATACCAATCCAACCTCTATACCACTCCAACCTCTATACCACTCCTACCTCTATACCACTCCAACCTCTATACCACTCCAACCTCTATACCACTCCAACCTCTATACCACTCCAACCTCTATACCACTCCTACCTCTATACCACTTTAACCTCTATACCACTCCTATCTCTATACCACTCCAACCTCTATACCACTCCAACGTCTATACCACTCCAACCTCTATACCACTCCTACCTCTATACCAATCCAACCTCTATACCACTCCAACGTCTATACCACTCCAACCTCTATACCACTCCTACCTCTATACTACTCCTACCTCTATACCACTCCTACCTCTATACCACTCCTACCTCTATACTACTCCTACCTCTATACTACTCCTACCTCAATACCACTCCAACCTCTATACCACTCCTACCTCTATACCACTCCATCCTCTATACCACTCCAACCTCTATACCACTCCAACCTCTATACCACTCCAACCTCTATACCACTCCAACCTCTATACCACTCCTACCTCTATACCACTCCAACCTCTATACCACTCCTACGTCTATATCATTCCTACCTTTATACCACTCTTCTTCCTTTATACCATTCCTACCTCTAAATCACGACAAACTCTAATAACCTCTAGCTTTAATCCATTACACAAGTTAGCCACTCCTACCTCTAGAACTAGGCGTTTTGTTTCATAGACGAAATGAGAGAATGAGTCTACCAGAGGAGTAGGGAATGCCTATGCCCTTTTGCAACAGAAGGGTGCCAATCCTGGATGCTTAACAAAACAGCTCAAAAGTAAATAACTGCCTTTGAACAGTAGGAGTAATAAAAGCTGCATTGGAGTAAAGAAATCCATTGAACGGAAAGGGGATCACACAGATCTCTCCAGCAAGCACTCATTATTGAAGAAAATTCGCTATGAAGATTTTAAAAAACTCGTGGAATATTAAATATTTGGAACGTGTACAAGCTAGGAGCACATATAAAATATAACGAGGGGTGGGTACTGGGGAGGTAGAGAAGAGAAAGACAGCGGTGTAGAGGGACTCAAGATGTGGTAGGTAATATTCACTGACGACAGCACGGCCGAATGGATAAAATTCAAGGAAAGGCAAGATGGACATATAATCAGATTGCTACAGGAACTATTAGTGTTGGAACTCTTCGCTGGTTGCTGAGGATGGGGACGGAGCGCTTATGGGAATGTCCCGAATGCTGTGATATCGGTTCCTAAATCAATCAATCAATCAATCAATGGATAAAATTGCTCGTCCAACCTCTATACAGACCAACTGAATTAAAATTTTGACTTTCTTTGACTTGGGGATGGAAATTACAAGTACCTCTGCAGTCGGAGTGGGTTTGTCTAATGGTGGGGGACATTAGTAATAGGTGAAGCTAATCCCCATGCAAAATTCAGGCCATTACTACTAGAAGAAGTGTGTATGGCTAACTGGAGATTTTCTGGAAAGCAAAGGCGGTCGTTAGGATACTGACTATTGTCACAAAATAAGTGTCTATTGGTTTAAACATATATACATCTATCTATAAAAAGTACACACCCAGTATGCTATGTTGCGTGAAAATTGGCCTTTCTATCTACTTAGTTTACACACACACACGCGTACACACGCAGACAGACGGGCGCAGACACACAAACACACACAGACAATGGCTTCGGTCATCGACCAGTCTTGTCACTGCTAAGACGGAAAGCAGTGGCAAACTACCTTCTTGACAGATGCCAAGATAGTTATGTTTCGTGTAATAGGCTATCAGAGAAACGGCGTAAAGGGTGCTCCAGGGGAGCAATCTTGCCCGGTAAGGGTAGTTATGTGCACCAGGAGACTCCAGACCCTCATGGAAGCGACTGAGTACAAAGATTAACAACATTCAAAATGGGCACTTGGGATGTTAGAACTATGTGTAGGGACCGCAGACATATGTGCATTAATAATATATGTCTTAAAATGCATTCATTATTAATAGTGTCACTAATTTTACCTATCTTAGAAGGACCGGTTTAGCTAATGCTAACACAACTGACTTTTCCAATACAATAATAAAAGTATTGTCCTGTTATTATTTTAGCTAAGTGTTAATTTAACTTCAATAATAGGAAGACAAAAGTTATTGTGAAATCAAAGAAAGAGATCGCGAAGAAATGTACAATTAAAGGTATTTGTAGACATTCAGATGTCATCCGACACGGGTAACTTCAGATGGAAGATGCATTACGGAGACAAGGAACAGAACAGGACAAGTAAAATCTCTGTTCTGTCAAATGAAGAAGATGTTATGCACAAGTCCTTGTCATTGGAAGGTGGAAGAATAACTCTTGCATGTCGCACTGAAGCAGTTTTAACACATGGCTGTAAAACCTGGACAGTAAGTAAACAAGCTAAAATATTACTGGAGGTTGTGGAAATGTGGTTTTATACCAAACGCTGAAAATTCCTTGGACAGCCAAAATGAGTTAGCAGAACATTTTGAGTGAGGCTAAGTCACAAAGACGCATATAGCAAACGTCAGAAAAATGCAGTATTAACTATTTGGGGCCACATTATGAGAAGACAAAATATGGAACATGTTGAGACAGTTAGACAGATGTATTGAACGAGAGGTAGAGGAAGACAGCGAGACACAAATTCTTGATAATCCTGTGTGCACGGGAGGGAGTCAACACACGAAATGATACATGCCGATGGAGATCGCAAGATGTGGAGAAGCATGATCTTCCACGCCAGTCGGCACAGCACTTGATGATAATTATTAGTTTAGATAAAGGAAAGAATGTCACTACACGTATCAGTTAACATATTCCTGGCAATAACTGTTATAATGAAATGTGTGTACAGAAGTGGCGTTTCTGTGACGAAGCGGAAGCGCCGCCTGCCTCGCGCTCCGGGGGATTATAGGTTCAATTTCTAGGTTACTTCGTTCGGTTCCTGAGTGCAATTTCTTCTGAGACTGGTGCAACTAGATCACGCAGACATGCAGGAAACAACTAGATCACACAGACATGCGAGAAACAGCTGCCTCATGCAGACATGCAAGAAGCAACTACTCACACATACATGCAAGAAGCAACTACTTCACACATACGTGCAAGAAACTACTACCTCACACAGACATGCAAGATATAACTACCTCACACAAACATTCAAGAGACAAATATCTGAAACAAACAGCAAGAAACATCTTCCTCACACAGACACGCAGACAACAACTACCTCACACAGACATGCAAAAAACAACTACTTCAGACAGACATGTAAGAATCATCGTCCTCATACAGATATGCAAGAAACAAATACCTCACACAGACATGCATGCAAGAAACAAATACCTCACACAGGTATGCAAGAAACAAATATCTCACACAGACAGGCAAGAAACAACTACCTCACAGACATGCAAGAAACTAATGCATCTAGTGCGCCATAAGGCCTGTAACAGTGTCCTTTAAGACAGTGAGTCAGGCATTGGTAGCACCTTTGGTGAGGATGACTCTCATGTCCTTTTTCAGGACCCACCCCCCACTGGTCCAAGCCTGACACCCAGATCGTGCCTGTGGCTCCTAGTAGCTGTCAGAATGCGACAGCGGCCACCCCCCGGGCAACAACTGTGAAAGGCTGGCTAAACCAGGCGTGGGTAGCCGATTTTGTGTCAAACCAAGCGGTAAACAAGGGTATGCCTACCCAGCATGTGAAGACAGGATTTGGCAGACTGCGCGGAAGAAATCATTCCTGATTCAACGGGCAAGACGGCGTTTACCTGCTAAGCGTTGTGGAACGTAATGAGCACGGCAAGGCACGTAGAGCGCCCTTGTCAACCACTGCACCTGTATTCGTCTCCAGTCGTCTCGACTTGTCTTGCCACTGGATTCAGATGGACTCAGGCGAGAGAGTGAAGTCGACGAATTGCGCAACTCTTCATCACTTTAATCCAAGTCATCGCGCAAGTCATTCTTCATCCACCGTCATTACACAATGGTGCAGTCATGTGTGAGGCAACCAGGACTGCAAGAGCTGTAAAGAAAAGGCAGGACAGAAAGACCACTGCAGGAAATCCTCCAAAGAACATTTCGAGCCAAAATAGGCCTTATCAGCCATCTTAGAACTCACGGCTCCATACTTTCTATCCCACTGGATGAAATGAATGGTCATCATCATTATTGATGGACAAACAACAACAATGTCCTTTAATTTACTTGTTTACTTACCGTTTACCAAAGGCCTCTTAAGGTATTTAAATTGCCCTTTTACTCTGAGTTACTTGAAACCTACCTTGTGCTCTTAATATATTTTGTACCAAATGATGATGCTAACTAACATACAGGAATAATCGTGAAAAGACATATAAATATGCAATATGTGTGGGTGTTTTTTTTTTAATTTGAAAAGGTCCTAATGCTCTCTTTCAGTCGCACATGGGATCCTATCGGTATATTTGTATACACCAGTCAGTAATCTATGCGTAATGTTATCACACAGGCTCCGTTTACTTCGCCGATATTTTTTTAATACTCTTTGTCTGCTGCGTCTTCATTTAAGGCCATCTGATTTAAAACAAAAATTCCCGATTGCTAGTATTAAGAAAAATACCTATTACAATGTACACACATTATTCCTATGGATATAAAATTTATTTCTAGATCCACAACAGCCTGGAGCTATTTGCATGTCGCCTTATGACGATATACATTTCAAACGAAGAGACGCATAATTTTTTGCTCCAAAATCTTTGTGGAAAATGCCAAAAAAGTAGTTAATTAACAGATTCAGAGCGAGGCATTTTCTTTGATTTACAGCTAAGTAAGCCGTGTCCGTGGCAGGGACATGTTCACAGCCTAGCGCGCATGGCTATTAATTTACTACAAGCGTGAGTAAAAGGCCGACTTGTTGACATTCGCCCAAGAGAAAGTATGGGGAACATCCTATTTGCCGAGAGCCAGCTCTGTGATGTAGCTGTAAGAGAGATTACCGAGTACGTAGGATGACAGTCAAATATTAGTTTGGGTTTCTCGTTACTGCATCTTTGATAAAAGGAGTGCTGGCTAAAGTGGCATGATTTTATGATTTTATTTAACTTGAGCTGTCACAGCGGATTGTTACTACCCAGCTCATTTTATGGGGTTGCTGTGATAGATTAGTGCACCGGTTCTCAGCTTGTTTGTTCTGTTTTCTCTTTGAGTACCATTTACCGCATTGGTTTCTTCCAACATCTCAAATTCGCATTGGGTGTTAGAAAAGATACTTTACAACTAAATTAGCGTGATACTGACCCACATTACCCACCAAATGCTGATTAGTCAATAAGATATTTATGGATGTTGCATGCTCTTTGTAAGAATTTGCAATCAAACCCACGTTCGTCTTCTAGACAATGCTAAGTTCAATTGTTAGTCATGGATTTCTGAAAGAGAAGACAACGTTTAAGTCCGAATCACGACACCGCCATTAGTGCACAGGAAGTGTATATGGGTCTAGCAAAGAATACCGTGGATAGAAACACCAATGTCCAAGCCATACAAGAAACAAATGAAAATCATAAACTAATTAGACAAATTAGACGTAGACAGTCACATATTTTAGACACGTTATGAGAGATAAATTGGAGAACTTGGAGACAAAAGTCAAGATTGGGAGAGGGGGTGAAAGAACAAGGGGAAGGCAGATAAATAAATACATGGATGGTGTCGGATGTGTAGAGATTGATGGCTCAACCCCAAAGAGACAAAGGCTACTAAGTTCCACTTTCTCAATGTGATCCTGCCCGTTATAATTAATTTAGCTGTTACTGGCTCAATATCTTGAGACCATTAAATAGAGTTTCAGAGAACCAGGCAATACCGCCAGGAAAACAATGGAAATGTTGTACTTGTATCCACAAATCCTCTACTGGTGGTTCCTTGCCTCTCCTCTACCAACTAATTAAAACGTGATAATGACCCTTAATTTTCATCATTTTATATATATATATATATATATATATATATATATATATATATATATATATATATATATATATATATATATATATATATATATATATATATATATATATATATCATTGGCACCTTGCCGTCTTGACAGACGATAGTTTGTGCTCTAAAAAGGCATAATAACTTAACTATGGCGGTAGCGAGTGTGACTGATAAGGCCAATTTGCGCTGTAAATGTCCGTTCACAGTGGGTGCATGTGAACACGTGGTCATTTCCACCATCATGCACCATCTTACGTCTCAAACGCTTGGTGTGTGACTTTTCTGCAATAATTTTCTCCTTTGACTTTATTCCATTTCTGATATTTGCCCTCCACGCAACACGTTCAGCGGCGACTTGCTCCCAATGTGCATTATCAATGCCTGTATCAATCATGTCCCGCTTACACACATCTTTGTATCGTAGTAGAGGCCGACCCTGAGATCTCTTACCCATCTGTAATTCACCAAAAAAGATATCCTTTGGTATTCTACCATCATCCATCCTCCTAAGATGTCCTATCCATCTAAGTCTACGAAGACTGAGCATGGAATAAACTGTCACACAACCTGATCTTTCCAATACTTCAGTATTTGTGATTTTGTCTTGCCACTTAATACCAAGAATTCTTCGCAGACACCGCATATGAAAGCTGTTTAAATTGTTCTCTTGGTGTGAGTAAGTTGTCCAGGTTTCACTGCCATAGAGAAGAGTACTAAGGACACAGGCTTGATAGACAAGGACTTTTGTTTTGGCAGTAAGCTTCCTGTTCTCCCAGACTCTTTTTCTTAACCTGTTCATTGTTGTTGCTGCCTTACCAATCCGGATGTTGATTTCCTGATCTAGGGATAATTTGCTATTTACCACTGATCCTAGATATGTAAAATGGTCTACTATCTCTAGTTCGGCGTCGTCAATAAAGATTGATGGTACCCCATGTGCACCTTGTGACATAATCTGTGTCTTCTTTTTGCTAATTGTTAAACCAAATTCAGAACAAGCATTGGAGAATGCAGATAGTAGACATTGCAATTCTTCCTCAGAGTGGGTCGTAACTGCAGCATCATCTGCAAAAAGCAACTCTCTGATCAGTACCCTCCTAATTTTGGTCTTAGCCTTCAATCTCTGAGCATTGTAGAGGCCGCCATCTGAGCGTGAGTGAATGTATATACCACCATCCTGATCACGAAATGCATATTTCAGTAGAAGTGAAAAGTATATTCCAAAGAGGGTGGGAGCTAGTACACAACCTTGCTTAACTCCACTCTTGATTTCAAATTCTTCAGAAGTTGCACCATCAAACTTGATTATACCCTTCATGCCTGTGTGGAACGATTCCACAATGGACAGAAGAGTTGGTGGGCAGCCAATCTTCTTTAGTGCCTTGAACAGACCCTCACGACTGACCAAATCAAATGCCTTTGTGAGGTCGATGAAGGCAATAAACAGTGGTTGATTCTGTTCACGGCATTTTTCTTGCATTTGTCGCAATGAGAATATCATATCAGTGGTAGACCGGTTCTGTCGAAAGCCACACTGTGATTCGGGGTAGACTTGATCTCCTAGGACTTGAAGTCTGCGCAGAACAATTCTGGCAAATACTTTTCCAACAATACACAGAAGTGAGATACCCCTATAGTTGTTACAGTCGCTCCGATCACCCTTGTTCTTGTACAGCGTTATGATGTTTGAATCTTTGAAATCCTGTGGGACTTGTCCTTCACGCCAGCATAGCTCTATTAGCTGGTGGATCTGTAGAGTGAGTGTTTCTTGCCCACTCCTGATAACCTCTATTGGAATCCCATCCTTACCTGGAGCCTTGCCAGATGCAAGTTCATTTATAGCACACTTAACTTCTGTTATGGTGGGAAGTGTGTCCAGGTGGTCAAGAGTTGGTAGAGCCTCTATGGCATTTAGGGCATCATCAGCTAGTTTGGTCTCACTTGAGTAAAGCTCCAAATAGTGCTCTACCCATCTGTCCATCTGCTGTTTCTTATCAGTGATGACTTCTCCAGTCAAGGTTTTCAGCGGTGCACTTCTTTTGATCACTGGACCACAGGCTTTCTTTATTCCTTCATACATGCTTCTTATGTCTCCCTTATCACTTGCGATTTGAATAGACTCACATAACTTGATCCAATAATCATTTGCACACTGCCTGGCAGCCTTTTGCACATCCTTCCTAGCTTGCCTTAGCTCACTCAGAGTGTTACGCGTTGGTCTTTCCTTGTTTCTTAAGAGAGCTTTCTTCTTCTTATCAATCAAGGGCTGCAGAGTCTCGCTGTTGGCCGCAAACCAGTCCTGCCTCTTATGATCCACAGTGCCGTAAACCCCTACGGCAGTTTTATAAAGAGTTTCCTTAATTTGACCCCACTTTTCATTTACTGTACAATTTTCTGGTGTATCAGTGAAAGCGTCTTCAAGTTGCTGTTGAAACTGAAAGCACTTTTCAGGATCATGAGTGTTAATAATATTAATCCTGGGGCTAGATTTGTGTTTAGCTGTGTAGATTCTTTTTGGTCTCAGTCTAACTCTGATATATATATATATATATATATATATATATATATATATATATATATATATATATATATATATATATATATATATATATATATATATATATATATATATATATATATATATATATATATATATCTATATCTATAAAACTAAGTGTATGTATATGTGTATGTATATATGTATGTATGTAAATATGTATGTCCTTTATTTGTTCGCGAACGGCCCATCCGATTGAGATGAAATTTTCTACACGCCTTCCTTTCATTCCAGAGCTGTCAACTGTCATAGTTTTTTTTTCTTCTTCCTCCTCCTCCCTCCTCCCCCTCCCAAAATACGTACGTAAATATATGATGATGATGATGAAAGAATCCCCGAACCAAAACGCTAGGGAAAGGGAAGAAAATGACGTGACTACACAGAATCGTCACACGGCAATCATCATCATCAAGTGCCGTGCCGGCTGGCGTAGGCGTTCATGGCTCTCTGTAGATCTCAGTCTTTGTTTTTTTTAATCAACTCTGCTGCTGATATTCCTCCATGCCACGGCAATATCAATAACAATTCATCTTTTTATGTGTAAGGAAGTTATCTACAGTCGTGTAGAAGGGAAGAACTAGACGAGTATGAATTCGGAATGGCGAACTCTCTCCCCCTCTCTTCTCCTCCCTCTACCTCCTCCCTCCACCCTTCTCCTCTTCCTCCTCCCTCTCATCCCTCTCCCTCCTCCCTCCTCCTTCTCCCTCTTCCTTCTCCCTCTTCCTTCTCCCTCTTCCTCTCCCCTCCTCCTCCATCCTCCTCCCTCCTACTCCCTCCGCCTTCTCCCCCCTCCTCCCTCATCTTCCCTCCTCCTCCCTCTCCCTCCTCATCCCTCCTCCTCCTGCCTCCCTCCTCCTCCTCCTGCCTCCTTCTCCCTCATCATCCTCCCTCCTCCTTCTCCCTTCTTCTCCCTCTTCCCTCTTCCTCTTCCTACCTCCTCCCTCCTCCTCCTCCCTCCACCCTCCTCCTCCCTTCTCCTCCTCTTCCTCCTCCCTTTCCTTCCTCCTCCTCCTCCCTCTATCTCCTCCTCCCCCTACCTCTTTCCTCCTCCCTCCTCCTCCTCTTCCACCTCCCTTTCCTTCCTCCCCTCCTCATTCTCCCTCCTTCATCTCCCTCCTTACTCCTCCTCCTTCCTTCTTCTCCCTCTGCCTCCTCCCTCCTCCTCTCCCCTCCTCCTACCTCCTCCTCCTCCTTCTCCTCATCCCTCCTTCTCCCTTCTTCTCCTCGTCTCCCCTCCTCCTCCTCCTACCCTCTTCCTCTTCCCCTCCTCTCTCTCCCTCCTCCATCCTCCTCCTCCTTCCTCCTCCTCCCTCTTCCTCCCTCTCCCTCCTCCATCCTCCTCCCTCTTCCTCCTCCTTCTTCCTCCTCCTTCCTCCTCCTCCCTCCTCCTCCCTCTTCCTCCTCCTCCTACCTCCTCCCTCCTCCTCCTCTCTCCTCCTCCCTCCTCCCTTTTCCTCCCTCCTCCTCCTCCCTCTACCTCCTCCCTCCTCCTCTCCACTCTTCCTCCTAACCTCTTCCTCTTTCCCTCCCCCTCCTCCCTATCCCTCCTTCTCCCTCCTCCTCCTTCTTCCTCCCTCGTCCTCCTCAATCCTCCCCTCCTCCTTCCTCCTCCTCCCTCTCCTCCTCCTCACTCCTCCTCCTCCCTCTACCTCCTCCCTCCTCCTCACTTCACATTCCTCCTCCTCCCTCTTCCTCCTCCTCCTCCTCCTCATCCCTCCTCCTCCTTCTCCTCCTCCCTCCTCCTCCTCCCTCTACCTCCTCCTCCCTTCACATTCCTCCTCCTCCCTCTTCCTCCTCCTCCCTCCTCCTCCTCATCCCTCCTTCTCCTCCTCCTCCTTCCTCCCTCCTCCTCCTCCTCCTCCCTCTCCTCCTCCTCCTCCTCCTCCTCCCTCCTCCTCCTCCTCCCTCTACCTCCTCCCTCCTCCTCCCTTCACATTCCTCCTCCTCCCTCTTCCTCCTCCTCACTCCTCCTCATCCCTCCTCCTCCCTCCTCCTCGCTCCTCCTCCCTCCTCCTCCCTCCTCCTCATCACTCCTCCTCCCTCCTCCTCCTTCTTCCTCCCTCCTCCTCCCTCCTCCCCTCTCCTTCCTCCTCCTCCCTCTCCGCCTCCTCCCTCCTCCTCCTCCCTCCTCCTCCCTCCTCCTCCCTCTACCTCCTCCTCCTCCTCCTCCTCCCTCTACCTCCTCTCCCCTCCTTCCTTCACATTCCTCCTCCTCCCTCTTCCTCCTCCTCCCTCCTCCTCTCTCCGCCTCCCTCCTCCTCCTACTCCCTCTACCTCCTCCCTCCTCCTCCCTTCACATTCCTCCTCCTCCCTACTCCTCCTCCCCTCCTCCTCTTCCCTTCTCCTCCTCCCCTTCCTTCTCCTCCTTCTCCCTCCTCCTTCTCCCTCTTCCTCCTCCCTCTTCCTTCTCCCTCCGCCTCCTCCCTCCTCCTACTCTCTCCTCCTCCTCCCTCCTCCTCCTTCTACCTCCTCCTCCCTCTCCTCCTCCTGCTCCCTTCTCCTCCTGCGTTCTCCTCCTCCCTCCTTCTCCCTCCTCCTCCCTCTTCCTCCTCCCTCCTCCTCTCCTCCTCCTCCACCCTACTCCTCCCTTATCCTCCTAATCCCTCCTCCTCCCTCCTATTCCTCCCTACTCCTCCTGTCTCCTCCCTCCTCCTCCCTCCTCTTCCCTCCTCCACCTCCCTCTTCCTCCTCCCTCCTACATTTACCCAAGACAGACAGACAGTCAGACAGATAGTCGGGAACGGGATCTTATATGACTACTTATATGAATTAAATGAGATGCTCTCCACCATGGGCTGGGCCGGGTCAGACAGACAGATAGATAGATAGACAGACAGACAGACAGACAGACAGACAGACAGACAGACAGACAGACAGACAGACAGACAGACAGACAGACAGTCGGGAACGGGAACTTATATGACTACTTATATGAATTAAATGAGATGCTCCCCACCAGGAGTTGGGCGATGCCGGGCCGGGTCAGACAGACAGACAGATAGATAGTCGGAACGGGAACTTATATGACTACTTATATGAATTAAATGAGATGCTCCCCATCAGGGTCTGGGCGAAGACGGGCCGGGTCAGACAGACAGACAGACAGACAGACAGACAGACCGACAGACAGATAGACAGACAGACAGACAGACAGACAGATAGTCGGTAACGGGAACGAGAACTTATATGACTACTTATATGAATTAAATGAGATGCTCCCCACCAGAGTCTGGGCGAAGCCGGGCCGGGTCAGCTAGTATATATATATATAAATGGTGCTATTGATTATAAAAGTGTCATACAATTCAACAATCAATGCAGTACAATTACAAGATTATTTACAAATTCATCTTTATCTAATTATCTATCTCCTGGCTGTGCCACTAGATCATACATTGCCCTCAGTGCTGGATCTGTTCTTCATTATAATTATTGGGCCTCTTCTGCTGGCCTATTAATCTGTGGAAGCAACTGGGTACGCCCTGGTTGGTCTCCCATCCAGTTCTTGGGTCTCTGTAGCATTCAGTCAGGGTAGACTTTGGGTTATTTTCCCCGGATAAATTTATTATGGCTCACTGCTTTTCTCATTTACCTAGACTTAGAATTGATACATGTCCTTGATTGGTGGAGAAAATTTGCAGGATGTTGCTGTGCAATAGTATTTGGCCTCACTATCTCAGGATCGTTGGCTACGTGCAGTTAAGT
>JACEFZ010012371.1:0-40000 GCA_014155875.1 Cepaea nemoralis
TAGGAAAATTGAGTGGATGTCATCCGCAGACTGCCCGTTCCTGGTCTGTGTGGGGAGCGAGCAGTGGCAAACGAAATGTCCAATACATGGACGTGAGGAATTAAAGCAGCCATGAGCAGGAAGTGGCGATTCCTCGTGTGAGCCCAGTCTCAGAGCATTGTGTACCGGCTCTGCAATTACGGAAGCCTCCCTGGATAGCGGGGAATGCCCATGGTCTGCCCCTGCCTTCCCTTGAGGGTTGACCGTGATGTCGCTGACCGTTCTACTTTGACCCGCTGAGATGTGGACGACACCACAGCAGTAAGAGTCTAACGTTCCTTGAAACCCCGGGAATGCAAACCCGTAAAATTGCCTACTGAAGTCGGATTTGCTGGCCTAAGGGCACAAATAAATCAGGCACAACGCATAAACGTCCGAGTGAAATGCCCTTGGTGCTCGGAACAGCTCTGACTAGCTAGTTTTCTGACTGTCCCTCGTGCTCGGCACAGCTCTGACTAGTCTTCCGAATGTCCTTCGTGTCCGGGAAAGCTCTGACTAGCTAGTTTTCCGAATGTCCGTCGTGCCCGGAACAGCTCTAACTATTTTGTTTTCCGGGCACAGCGACTAGGACATGTTCGAATCGAAAGCTCGCTGAGTGGATACCATCTGCAATCCGACCCTCCTTGGTTTGTGCGGGAAGCGGCACGTAGCAAACGAAAGACCCAATACATTGAAGTTAGGAATTAAATCAGCCATGAGTAGGACGTGGCGATTCCCTCGGTGAGTCCAGTCTCGGAGCATTAATTGCCGGCTCTGCAATTATGGAAGCCACCCTGGATGGCGGATAATGCCATGGACTGTCCCTGCCTTGTCTTGAGGGTTGATCGTGAAGTATTCGACCGTTCTAACTTGACCAGCTGGGATGTTGACGGCACCACAAAAGTGAGAGTCCCCCAGGAATGCTAACCTGGTAAAGAATGCACGCTAAAGTTGGATGTGTGTGTATGGGTGAGGGATGGTTGTGGAGGATGTGTGTATGGGTGGGAGATATGTGTGGCTGGGTGAGGATGTGTGGATGGTTAGGGGGAAATATGTGTGAGTGGCGGGGGTGTGTGGGTAGGAAATGTGTGTGGGTAGATTGTGGAAGTAAGGGTGGGTGGGGAGAAGTGGTATGGTGTGTGGGTTGGGGATATATGAGTGGTGTGTGGGTCGGGTGTGTGTGTGTGGTGTGTGGGTGGGTGTAGGTTTGTGGTGGGTGGGTGGGGATAGTGGTGTGTGTGTGTGTGTGTGTGGGGGGGATGTGTGTGATGGGTGCGGGGAATGTGTGCGTGGTGGGGGATGTGTGGGTGGGTGTGTGTGAGTGGTTGAAGAATGTATAGGTGGGTGAGGGATGTGTGTGTCTCGGAGTGTGGATGGGGGTATGTGTGATCGACAGATGTTTGGTTAGGGGTGGGCGGTTGCGGGGTGTGTGGGTGCGTAGTAGAGGATGTGTGGGTGAGTGAGTGTGTGTGTCTGTTGGTGGATGGGTGGGGATGTGTGTGTGTGGGTGGGGAGATGTGTGTGGTGTGTTGGTTGGGGATATGTGTGTGGTGTGTGGGTGGGGATGTGTGCGTGGGTGGGGGATTTGTGTGGTGTGGGGGTATGTGCGTGGTGGGTGGGTGAGGCTATCCATGTATATGTGGATGGGGGATATGTGTGTGGTGTGTGGGTGGGAATTGTGTGTGGTATGTGGGCAACGGATATATGTGTGGTGTGTAGGTGTGGGGTGTTTTGGTGTGTGGGTGTGGGATGTGTGGGCTGGGGATACCTGTGTGTGGTGTGTGGGTGGGGAATATTGGGTGGGTGGGGGCTGTGTGTGGTACGGGTGGGGGATATGTGTGTTGTGGGAGATGTGACTTAGTGCATGTGTGGGTGGGTGTTGATGTATGTGTGGGTGGTGGGGTGTGTGTGTGAGTGGATTGGGGATATATAGGTGGGTAGGGAGATGTGTTTTTGTGGGTAGGGAGATGTTTGTTGGTGGGGATGTGTGTGTATGGGTTGGGGATATGTGAGTGGGTGCGTGATGTGTGGGTTGGTGGGGGATGTGTGTGTGGGTGGGGAATAGTGTGGTCGATGGAGGTGTGGTTGGGGGATGGGTGGTTGGGGGTGTGGGTGGGTGGGTAGAGGATAGTGTGAGTGGGGGATGGGTGTGTGGGTTAGGATGTGTATGTGGGTGGGTGCGGGATGTGTGGGTTGGTGGGGGATGTTTGTGTGGGTGGTGAGAGTGTGTGGGTTGGGGAACGGGTGAGGGCAGTGTGTGTGGGTGGGGGATTGTGGGAGGGGGATGGGTCGGTTGGTGGGGTATTATGTGTCCCTGGGTGTTGCTGGGTGGGTGTGTGTGTGTGTGGAGTGATGTGGTGGGTAGGGTGGGAGATGTGCCTCATAACATGGTAATTTGCATTGTTTATGTTTACAACATTCATTTGACAATGTTGTTTTTCTTCCTATGTAAATGTATAATGCGCCATTGATGAACGAAAGATGAGTGGTTGGAAGGGCCGAATGTAAGACGGGCCTGCGTGCCCAATTTGTAACCCTTTTAAAATAAAGTTTATTTGATTTGATTTCATTTGTGTTGGCCTAAGGGTTTCGGCCCAAGGGTGCCTAACCAGACACACCGCAATTACGTCTGAAATACAAAAAAAAAACCAACCTGATGAACGCAGAAGAAGAAGAAGAAGAAGAAGAAGAAGAAGAAGAAGAAGAAGAAGAAGAAGAAGAAGAAGAAGAAGAAGAAGAAGAAGAAGAAGAAGAAGAAGAAGCAGATTTCTGTGTTTATTGTTTCTGTGTGTATCGTTACCGTGTGTGTTGTTTCTGTGTGTGTTTTGTGTGGGTGTTGTTTCTGTGTGCATTGTTTCTGTGTGTGTTGTTTCTGTGTGCATTGTTTCCGTGTGTGTTGTTTCTGTGTGTTCTGTGTGTTGTTTCTGTGTGTGTTTTGTGTGTGTGTTGTTTCTGTGTGCATTGTTTCCGTGTGTGTTGTTTCTGTGTGTGTTATTTCTGTGTGTGTTGTTGTCGTGTGTGTTGTTTCTGATTTTGAGTCTGAGGACGAATCACGCGTGGGTATGTTCCGAATGCAATGATGTCGAAATGTAACCAGATATTAACCAAATATTAACCAAATACTAACCAAATATTGTCTAGTGTACCGGCGCTGTGACGACAGGGTTACGAATGCAATTCATAAACCCCCACACCGCGTTCAAAACACAGCTGCATGCGACATGGATGCAGACCGGCTTGCGTTGGATTTCATACAGTGGTGTGAGTTCCGGTCGTTCAGAAAGCAATGACAAACTACTGAACGTAAAGTTGCCAAGAAATCACAAACAGCTAAAGAATGTTGGGGGTTGACGGTGACATATTGCAAAGGATATGCAACTAATTTTTATTTCAAACTTATAATTGACAAGTTCTAGGGTTGTAATCTTAATCATACTTCCAAAAATACCCTTAAGCGACAGAGATTTGTTCTCACAGTCACGACTGACTACACTATCGCTGGTTCAGTGAACGTGGTTATGATAAGGGCAGGGGATAAGAAGGCGCGTATCCACAACAGATCGTTTTGGGACCCACCTTAGAAGCCAGCGGTTTCCAAACGTTGCTGGGCGGGGAAGATTGATGGACGTGTCGCAAATATGTCGTGTGGCAAATATTTACTGTCGAAATATTTAATATAATAATATTTTGTTATCGGTATCAGGATTTGTTCAGCTGTTTGGTGGTGAATCACGGAATGTGAGCGAATGAATTTGGAAGAGTTTTAGGGCAACGGGAATGTTGAAAATACCAGAATAAGATGTCCAGATATTCACTCGGAGACACCCACCTATTGGGAGTACCAGTCGTTAGTCGCGATTCTAGCTTGACGTCACACCATAATGCTCCGTTCCTGTGCCAGTGAATATCACACAAAATGCTTCTCACTGTCCCATGTAAAAAAGTTGAACAGACATCAGTCCCGACAAACCAACACGACGGACAGGCATACCTGCATAAGGCCGCTGCCAGAATGCAATCACACCAGTTCGCCACTAAAATTTCATTTCATCATTATTGGAAGCGGCAGTCATTAGAAAACCAGCTGTTGCACACACATTACTGCATATGGCAAAACCAAATAGTCCAGGGACCTGCCGTCCGCCAAGTCTTCTGAACATATAGTTTACAATATAACCGCGTACGGATATAAAAGCATTCCTTAAGAAATCCACAACTCACAGTGTCACTCTACTCTCTTAGCTCAATAGAGGGCGACGGAAACATGTTTCGAATATATATATATATATATATATATATATATATATATATATATATATATATATATATATATATATATATATATATATATATATATATATGAATAGGCTAGCCCCTATGGATTGAGTCAAGTGCCTCACTCGGTACCATCGCCACTGGAGCTGTATTGCATACCGGTCCTTCTAGTGTTCAAACTTCGAAATGAGTGGGATGTGCAAGACAAGTACCCGTATCTACTATTCAAACCTCGAAATGAGTGGGATGTGCAAGACAAGTACCCATATCTAGTATTCAAACTTCGAAATGAGTGTGATGTGCAAGACAAGTACCCGTATCTAGTATTCAAACTTTGAAATGAGTGTGATGTGCAAGACAAGTACCCGTATCTAGTATTCAAACTTCGAAATGAGTGGGATGTGCAAGACAAGTACCCGTATCTAGTATTCAAACTCTGAAATGAGTGTGATGTGCCAGACAAGTACCCGTATCTAGTATTCAAACTTCTCAATGAGTGGGATGTGCAAGACAAGTAACCGTATCTAGTATTCAAACTTCTAAATGAGTGGGATATGCAAGACAAGTACCCGTATCTAGTGTTCAAACATTGAAGTGAGTGGGATGTGCAAGACAAGTACCCGTATCTAGTATTCAAACCTCGAAATGAGTGGGATGTGCAAGACAAGTACCCGTATCTAGTATTCAAACTTCGAAATGAGTGTGATGTGCAAGACAAGTACCCGTATCTAGTATTCAAACCTCGAAATGAGTGGGATGTGCAAGACAAGTACCCATATCTAGTATTCAAACCTCGAAATGAGTGGGATGTGCAAGACAAGTACCCATATCTAGTATTCAAACTTCGAAATGAGTGTGATGTGCAAGACAAGTACCCGTATCTAGTATTCAAACTTCGAAATGAGTGTGATGTGCAAGACAAGTACCCGTATCTAGTATTCAAACTTCGAAATGAGTGTGATGTGCAAGACAAGTACCCGTATCTAGTATTCAAACTTCGAAATGAGTGTGATGTGCAAGACAAGTACCCGTATCTAGTATTCAAACTTCGAAATGAGTGTGATGTGCAAGACAAGTACCCGTATCTAGTATTCAAACTTCGAAATGAGTGTGATGTGCAAGACAAGTACCCGTATCTAGTATTCAAACTTCGAAATGCGTGTGATGTGCAAGACAAGTACCCAGTATCTAGTATTCAAACTTCGAAATGAGTGTGATGTGCAAGACAAGTACCGTTTCTAGTATTCAAACTTCGAAATGAGTGGATGTGCAAGACAATTACCCGTATCTAGTATTCAAACTTCGAAATGAGTGAGATGTGCAAGACAAGTACCCGTATCTAGTATTCAAACTTCGAAATGAGTGTGATGTGCAAGACAAGTACCCGTATCTAGTGTTCAAACTTCGAAATGAGTGTGATGTGCAAGACAAGTACCCGTATCTAGTATTCAAACTCGAAATGAGTGTGATGTGCAAGACACTGTACCCGTATCATTAGTATTCAAACTTCGAAATGAGTGTGATGTGCAAGACAAGTACCCGTATCTAGTATTCAAACTTCGAAATGAGTGTGATGTGCAAGACAAGTACCGTATCTAGTATTCAAACTTCGAAATGGTGTGATGTGCAAGACAAGTACCCGTATCTAGTATTCAAACTTCGAAATGAGTGTGATGTGCAAGACAAGTACCCGTATCTAGTATTCAAACTCTGAAATGAGTGTGATGTGCAAGACAAGTACCCGTATCTAGTATTCAAACTTCGAAATGAGTGTGATGTGCAAGACAAGTACCCGTATCTCGTATTCAAACTCTGAAATGAGTGGGATGTGCAAGACAAGTACCCGTATCTAGTATTCAAACTTCGAAATGAGTGTGATGTGCAAGACAAGTACCCGTATCTAGTATTCAAACTCTGAAATGAGTGGGATGTGCAAGACAAGTACCCGTATCTAGTATTCAAACTTCGAAATGAGTGGGATGTGCAAGACAAGTACCCGTATCTAGTATTCAAACCTCGAAATGAGTGGGATGTGCAAGACAAATACCCGTATCTAGTATTCAAACCTCGAAATGAGTGGGATGTGCAAGACAAGTACCCGTATCTAGTATTCAAACCTCGAAATGAGTGGGATGTGCAAGACAAGTACCCGTATCTAGTATTCAAACTCGAAATGAGTGGGATGTGCAAGACAAGTACCGTATCTAGTATTCAAACTCGAAATGAGTGGGATGTGCAAGACAAGTACCCGTATCTAGTATTCAAACTCTGAAATGAGTGGGATGTGCAAGACAAGTACCCGTATCTAGTATTCAAACCTCGAAATGAGTGGGATGTGCAAGACAAGTACCCGTATCTAGTATTCAAACTCTGAAATGAGTGGGATGTGCAAGACAAGTACCCGTATCTAGTATTCAAACCTCGAAATGAGTGGGATGTGCAAGACAAGTACCCGTATCTAGTATTCAAACCTCGAAATGAGTGGGATGTGCAAGACAAGTACCCGTATCTAGTATTCAAACCTCGAAATGAGTGGGATGTGCAAGACAAGTACCCGTATCTAGTATTCAAACTCTCGAAATGAGTGGATGTGCAAGACAAGTACCCGTATCTAGTATTCAAACTCGAAATGAGTGGGATGTGCAAGACAAGTACCCGTATCTAGTATTCAAACTTCGAAATGAGTGGGATGTGCAAGACAAGTACCCGTATCTAGTATTCAAACTTCGAAATGAGTGTGATGTCCAAGACAAGTACCCGTATCTAGTATTAAACTTCGAAATGAGTGTGATGTGCAAGACAAGTACCCGTATCTAGTATTCAAACTTCGAAATGAGTGTGATGTGCAAGACAAGTACCCGTATCTAGTATTCAAACTTCGAAATGAGTGTGATGTGCAAGACAAGTACCCGTATCTAGTATTCAAACTTCGAAATGAGTGTGATGTGCAAGACAAGTACCCGTATCTAGTATTCAAACTTCGAAATGAGTGTGATGTGCAAGACAAGTACCCGTATCTAGTATTCAAACTTCGAAATGAGTGTGATGTGCAAGACAAGTACCCGTATCTAGTATTCAAACTTCGAAATGAGTGTGATGTGCAAGACAAGTACCCGTATCTAGTATTCAAACTTCGAAATGAGTGGGATGTGCAAGACAAGTACCCGTATCTAGTATTTCAAACTTCGAAATGAGTGGGATGTGCAAGACAAGTACCCGTATCTAGTATTCAAACTTCGAAATGAGTGTGATGTGCAAGACAAGTACCCGTATCTAGTATTCAAACTTCGAAATGAGTGGGATGTGCAAGACAAGTACCCGTATCTAGTATTCAAACTTCGAAATGAGTGTGATGTGCAAGACAAGTACCCGTATCTAGTATTCAAACTTCGAATGAGTGTGATGTGCAAGACAAGTACCCGTATCTAGTATTCAAACTTCGAAATGAGTGGGATGTGCAAGACAAGTACCCGTATCTAGTATTCAAACTTCGAAATGAGTGTGATGTGCAAGACAAGTACCCGTATCTAGTATTCAAACTTCGAAATGAGTGTGATGTGCAAGACAAGTACCCGTATCTAGTATTCAAACTTCGAAATGAGTGTGATGTGCAAGACAAGTACCCGTATCTAGTATTCAAACTTCGAAATGAGTGTGATGTGCAAGACAAGTACCCGTATCTAGTATTCAAACTTCGAAATGAGTGGGATGTGCAAGACAAGTACCCGTATCTAGTATTCAAACTTCGAAATGAGTGTGATGTGCAAGACAAGTACCCGTATCTAGTATTCAAACTTCGAAATGAGTGTGATGTGCAAGACAAGTACCCGTATCTAGTATTCAAACTTCGAAATGAGTGTGATGTGCAAGACAAGTACCCGTATCTAGTATTCAAACTTCGAAATGAGTGGGATGTGCAAGACAAGTACCCGTATCTAGTATTCAAACTTCGAAATGAGTGTGATGTGCAAGACAAGTACCCGTATCTAGTATTCAAACTTCGAAATGAGTGTGATGTGCAAGACAAGTACCCGTATCTAGTATTCAAACTTCGAAATGAGTGGGATGTGCAAGACAAGTACCCGTATCTAGTATTCAAACTTCGAAATGAGTGTGATGTGCAAGACAAGTACCCGTATCTAGTATTCAAACTCTGAAATGAGTGGGATGTGCAAGACAAGTACCCGTATCTAGTATTAAACTTCGAAATGAGTGGGATGTGCAAGACAAGTACCCGTATCTAGTATTCAAACCTCGAAATGAGTGGGATGTGCAAGACAAGTACCCGTATCTAGTATTCAAACTCTGAAATGAGTGTGATGTGCAAGACAAGTACCCGTATCTAGTATTCAAACTTCGAAATGAGTGTGATGTGCAAGACAAGTACCCGTATCTAGTATTCAAACTCTGAAATGAGTGTGATGTGCAAGACAAGTACCCGTATCTAGTATTCAAACTTCGAAATGAGTGTGATGTGCAAGACAAGTACCCGTATCTAGTATTCAAACTCTGAAATGAGTGTGATGTGCAAGACAAGTACCCGTATCTAGTATTCAAACTTCGAAATGAGTGGGATGTGCAAGACAAGTACCCGTATCTAGTATTCAAACTTCGAAATGAGTGGGATGTGCAAGACAAGTACCCGTATCTAGTATTCAAACTTCGAAATGAGTGTGATGTGCAAGACAAGTACCCGTATCTAGTATTCAAACTTCGAAATGAGTGGGATGTCCAAGACAAGTACCCGTATCTAGTATTCAAACTTCGAAATGAGTGTGATGTGCAAGACAAGTACCCGTATCTAGTATTCAAACTTCGAAATGAGTGGGATGTGCAAGACAAGTACCCGTATCTAGTATTCAAACTCTGAAATGAGTGTGATGTGCAAGACAAGTACCCGTATCTAGTATTCAAACTTCGAAATGAGTGGATGTCCAAGACAAGTACCCGTATCTAGTATTCAAACTTCGAAATGAGTGGGATGTGCAAGACAAGTACCCGTATCTAGTATTCAAACTTCGAAATGAGTGTGATGTGCAAGACAAGTACCCGTATCTAGTATTCAAACCTTCGAAATGAGTGTGATGTGCAAGACAAGTACCCGTATCTAGTATTCAAACTTCGAAATGAGTGTGATGTGCAAGACAAGTACCCGTATCTAGTATTCAAACTTCGAAATGAGTGGGATGTCCAAGACAAGTACCCGTATCTAGTATTCAAACTTCGAAATGAGTGGGATGTGCAAGACAAGTACCCGTATCTAGTATTCAAACTTCGAAATGAGTGTGATGTGCAAGACAAGTACCCGTATCTAGTATTCAAACTTCGAAATGAGTGTGATGTGCAAGACCGGCACCCGCTTTTTCTGTTTGTTGTTTTTAATTCGCTCGTTTTGAACTCAAGCGTAGTCCATACACGCCCTACTACTTCTAGTGCACTGGGCGGATTCTTGCGTGTGGATTATCTTTCCCTGTTACTGTGTCCCTCGCCACCACTGTAACTTCTGAGGTACGTGTAACTTACACACCACTCCCCCACCCCCGCCCATTTCCACGCTGAGGACGAGAAGTCAACATTTTAATTCAACTGAACTGTGTAAGTTTTGAACCCGCTACCTCGGCATCAGCACACTGGAAGTTCAAGAACAAGCGCTCTTATCCATTCGGTCATGTTGACCTCTACCGGTACTGTAACTTTACATCTGTGGAGAGGCTTACTGGGATGTAACATTTCATGTGTCAGCCCTGCACACAGAGATTGGCTGGGATGTAACATTTCATGTGTCAGTCCTGCACACAGAGATTGGCTGGGATGTAACATTTCATGTGTCAGCACTGCACCCCGTGATTGGCTGGGATGTAACATTTCATGGTTGGCACTGCACCCATGGATTGGCTGTGATGTAACATTTCATGTGTCAGCACTGCACCCAAAGATTGGCTGGTATGTAACATTTCATGTGTCAGCACTGCACCCAGGGGTTGGCTGTGATGCAACATTTCATCTGTCAGCACTGCACCCAGGGGTTCGCTGTGATGCAACATTTCATGTTTTAGCACTGCACCCAGGGGTTCACTGTGATGTAACATTTCATGTTTTAGCACTGCACCCAGGGGTTCACTGTGATGTAACATTTTATGTTTTAGCACTGCACCCAGGGGTTCACTGTGATGTAACATTTCATGTGTTAGCACTGCACCCAGGGGTTCACTGTGATGTAAGATTTTATGTTAGCACTACCACCAGAGATTAGCGGGGACCAGGCCTTGTGCAAAAACTCGCGGAGAAAACATGACCAGCCAGCCCCTATCTTCAGTGCTGAAACAAGACATCGTTTCCTACCATAAAGCTTATCTACAGATGTAAAATTACAGCACCTGTCTTGCATACTCCACTATTTCGAAGCTTCAATACTAGGAGAGCTCTTCAATACAGCCCCTCGTGATTACGGTACCGGGTGAGGACTGACGTCACTACTCACTCCTACAACTTTTTATTCGTCAGTATGTTTTCCTTCTTGCAAAAGGCTACCATTGGCATAGCGATTCTTGTTCTAAAATCTTCAAGGCATCTCTCATCAGATGTTATGACTATTCTGTGATAGTTGTATCGATTCACTTGTTTAAGAATACTCTCATTTCTTTCTTCTTAGAGAAGACCATAAGCTGTCTCTTCTTATAAATTTAAATATAACACTATTTGTTCACCGTATATAATAACCGCATCTACTAAATGTCGCAGATCCCGTTCGTTGTCTGCAATCAGTAACGGCATATCTTATATTATTGATGTTATTACCCCAAAAGGTGTTTTTCCTTGCATTCCTTCTAAATTTCTCATAAATGTGTTCACTGTATGAGGAAACAATGAGAAAGAGACAAACAGCTCTCTTGGTCATGTGATGAGAAGACAGGCATTGGAGAACATCGTGACGACTGGAAAGATCAAAGGGAAGAGAGGCAGAGGCTGACCAAGAGAAATTATGCTGGGTGGATTGAGACGGTGACATGGAGGAATATCATCAGTAGAGTTGATCCAGAACAAAAAAGACCGATATCTGTAGAGAGTTAATAACACCAACGCCAACTGGCAGGGCACTTAATGATGATAGGAAGATCTGAAGACATTCTTACACTTGTACCTATCTGGAATGGACGGTATTGGTGACTACCTTCTCTATAGATGGCTAAACACGCATGATTTGACAACACATGGGATGCCAGATTCGAACACTGTGAATCGCTTTACACGCAGAAGCATAAACTCCCACGATTATCGGCATGGTATATACAATGAGGCCGGTTTGTTACGTTAGCTCACTTTGAGCTCAAGCAGTCCATGCACTTACCTCTACTTTAGTGCACGGGGTTGATTTTTGCGTGTGGATTAGCTTTCCCTATTACCAGTGTCCCTCGCCATCAGACGAACGCACTCCAATCTCTGAATTACTGGTAATTTACGCCCCAGAGTTAAGGACGAGTAGTTAACAATTTAGCCCAACTGAACAATGTAGGGGTTGAACCTGCTACCTCGGCATCACACCGGAAATTCAAGAGTGAGCGCTTCCATCCATTCGGCCATGCTGACCTCCAATGATAATGACGATTGGTTGAGAGTTAAACTTTAAATGTGTGTGTGTGTGTGTGTGTGTGAGAGAGAGAGAGAGAGAGAGAGAGAGAGAGAGAGAGAGAGAGAGAGAGAGAGAGAGAGAGACAGACAGACAGACAGAGACAGAGACACAGAGACAGAGACAGAGATAGAAGACCCCTAGGGAATTCGTTTGCCACGAAGGGAACAATGACTCTTAAAATTATTAATTCTTTTTACTTGGTTTTATTGTAAAGTTAACAGATAAGAAGGGGCATGAATGTAGCTGGGTATGACAAGACACAAGGACGCAACAATGTTATGTTTACATCCTACATGGAAGCAGCAACAATAAACTCATAAAAACCCCTGTCTATTGAATAGAAAACAACATTAATTTCACTTATCAACGGTTGTTAATTATTATGTTAAGATTATTGAAGCATTTGGCGTGAGTGATCGTGACAATAATTGAACAGTTGTATTCAATACTATATTTAGTATTGGACGAAAACTTGAACTGGAAAACTGGGACTGGGGAAATTTTATATTGTCTCCCTAAATTAGAAATTTAAAACTGTGTCGTGTAGTTATGTGTATGCGTCCGGTGAAATGGCGACGGCATAACGGTTTTTTTTTTCTTCAGAGGACGCTGTTTTGTGTTTTTCTGGTAAGGATGTGCTTTTTTTTCCGTTTTAGGAAGTTTTCACAAGAAACCACGGCAGGCAGGTGGTGATTGACATTTTGAGAGCAGCCGACAGATAGTTGTTGGTTATGGTCTCAAGTTTCACGACGGTAGGCAGAAGATCTCTTTAATGGCTACGGTTTCTGGTCAGTATGGTCACTGCCAGGAAGGAAAGCAACGGCAAACTAAAAAAAGATTATTTAAAGACGCCCAGTCTATCATAAATCGTCAAATCACATAATGTCATAAAACAGGCCAGAACTGAAATGAGCAGCATGAAATGTTCATACTTTAAGCGAAGGCGGAAAATGAGATAATATCAAACAGATGGAAAGAAAGAATAGTAATATATTAGGAATGTGCGAGACGAGATGGAAAGAAATAGGGATTATGACAAGGAGGATTTTAAGATGATTGATTCTGGGGGTTGGGGGGGGGGGGGAGAAGAAAGACAAAGAGTTGTAGCAATTATCTTGGATCTTCAAACATCAAAATCTGTTAAAGTATATTGGGAAGTGCCAGACAGGGTTTTATTGGTAAATTAATCGTTTAAATAATTTTAACATGAACGCCATTCAAATATATGTCCCAACAGGAGAAAGCAATTAAGATAGTATAGAGTAATTTTAATGACATTGATAATGTTTTGAAGAAATGCAAATACTCAGAAATAAATATATCATAATGAGTAACTTCGATGCGAAATTAGGAAATCAAGGGCATGCATGTACAATAGGTAAACATGGTTTGGGAGAACAAAATGAAAAAGGATACAGACTTGTAGAATGGGCAAAAGAGCAGGAAATGATTGTCGGAAACACCTGGTTTAAGCTACACTCTAGAAGATTATGGACATGGAGGAGTCCTGACAGCAGGATTAGAAACCAGATTGGTTACATCTTGATTTGCAGAAGGTTTCGAAATGCGTTAATGTCGTGAAATACTGAGAGTTAATGATTCCCAGATAGACGACTGTATACACCGACTAACCAGGTAGAAGAAGGGTTAACCAACGAAGCAGTAAGGGTAACAAACAAAGGAGTGACCAGGCGCATGTGTTTATAGGTCAAGACAGAAGGGGCCGCTAACCGCACAGGTAAACTGTCGAGTGGAAAAATTGGTTTGCGACAAAAGCAGAGAGTATTATTGGACAGCATATTGCGGTATGGATATGAAACGGTTCCGAGCTGTAATTTTCCACTAACGATGATAATGAAGTCTGGATGTGAGGTGTCCAGCAATGTCAAGGACTATGCGGCAAAGATGACCTATAAAGAGTGGCTACGTCTTTGTGAGGGAGAGTGTGTTTCTTAGGTTTCGGGAGAGAAGGATTATGAAAAGGGATGTGCTGCGTTCAGAAGAACGTTTGTGTATTTATGGTGCATTAGTACTCCCAATTCAGTAAAGGATGTTTATAAGGTAATCATATATTAGAGTATAGTTTAGCATAGGAATATAGATGGGCGTGAAGTGCATTTAACATTGCTTTCTATTAGTAGGAATAGTATAGACGTTAGGTGAATCTTCTATCCTATGTCAGAGTGGGTTTTTTCGGAAGCCTTTTCATTTCGGCTGGAGGAAAAGACACTCACATAGGAGAGAAGAGGAAGCAGACACAGGTCTCATTATTAAATGTATATCACACAGGTTTCCATACCAGTGCGGGACTTATCAACTAAGAGATAACACAGATGGCTGTGGTCAAGATCACCCAGTGGTGATAACCCACAAGAAAGCACTTTAAAGTAATAAAGCACGACACTTGTGCATAAGAAAGGAAAGAAAAGAATTGTCATCGTAAGAAGTAAGGAGGACAGAGAACGGAAAATAGAGATCATTTAAACTAATAGAAAAAAACCAAAGGACTCAGTATCAAAGAGTTGCAAGGTGCATACAAAGTGCCTATACCAATTAAGAACTATCCAGTGTAGAACTTTTACCGGACAAAAATAGAGAATACTAGAAACTCGATGTGTTTTCAAGGATGGAATTAAGAACACTATAAGAAAGCAACGAACATTCAGTTTAAGCTGACAGCATATAGTGATCGGTTTAAGTACATTGATACCGTGGTGAACATTTTTCATTACAAAAACAAAACGGATATATCTACAGACTCAAACAGATGGAGCATCCAGGGTGAGACCGTTCTGTTGTATCTATGTATCGTCCTGTACTTTAGCCGAGAGAAGAGACGAGAGAAGACACGGAGACTATCTATCAACATCTTATCTGGCAGCCACACTAGAAGAACATACCAACTACATAGACACTATCCATACATACACCAGACATAGTTTTTATTAATAAATCTTTTATCTTATCGTTGAAAGGAACTGTTGTCGGAGTATGTGTTGAGGGAATAATAGAGAGAGAGAAAGAAATAGATATATGGAATGGAAGACAGAAGAGAGGAGTGTAGACCAAAGTCAGTCAATAATCCCAACAGATACTAAGTTTAAAGATGTGCTTGTTGATTCCAATCTCCTCTCGGGAAATTAACAGGACAGTTAACAATCGCAAAAACAGTTACCAAGGCAGACTGTTACAGTGATCACGGATTAATTACAGGCACACCGAAGGTATAATTACAGAAAGTCAAGTGCCATACACCAAATGTAGTATGTTCTCAATGTGTTGGCTCCTGTCTTGTGATACAGCGCATTCTTACTCTATTTAAAACACCGGTCTCTGGAAACCGTGTCATGTCAACAAAAACTTTATTTACTGAGTACACCTTGCCGCTCCAGCAACCCGCTGGCAGAGGTTCGCATTATTCGATACGCAGCTAGCTCAGTTCCTAGATGGTGTTAGTCTTTCGGTGGTGACCTAGTCTTGTCGACCATGGCGTGTATTCCTCGGTCCATGTTTATTGCGAGAAATCTTAACATAATGTCATTCCTTGTCAACATATTCAATTAAGTACAATAAGGGTTTCCAACTTGCAGTTTCTTTCTCTTCTGCGAAAATCACTCTACCACAATGCGACACATATCAAACGTGGCTGTGAAATGTTGCCACACACACACTTGAAAAATGTACTGGTGGATCGCACACGGTAATTACTGTCTAGATGGCGTGTAACAAACCTCTTGTCTGTCAAGAGGATCACTTCTTCTACTCCCTCATGTCAAGCTTTCACCGCAGCTAGATATCTTCTCGTTACTTGTCAGTGCTTGTAAAGAAGTGCTGGTATTACTTGAGCTTTTCTAACAGGTGTTAACAGTTGAGCCCTGAGTCCCGAGTGGTTTCAAAAATCTCTTGGGCTTCTCAGATGTGCGTGATTTCCACTTTTCCACGTGCGACACAATTTCCGCCCGTGGTGTAGTCCGCTCGTCATTCGAGTTGAACTAGACTCAGTGACCTTAGTACCCCATGGTTAGGTAACTCCTGTCTACCTTCTTAACTCTGTTTCTCTATCTTTTGTATCATGGCATCAAGTATACACCAGGAACTAAATATGATCTGTTAACATTAAAAAATGATAAGGAAATACAAGACAATCTTAAAAAAGGAGGAGAAGAACAGATCTGATATATTGTCTGATATAGAGATCTTATATCAAGATGTGGATGATCAATGCGAAATGTTGAAGAATTCAATCAGTATGGGTGCAAAAACAACTATTCCAAAATTAAAGAAAATGGGTCGTAATAAATGGATGACCGAAGAAAGTTTACAACTATTGGAAACAAAACACAGCAAAATAATCCTGACAAATGTAAAGAGATTCACAGAAAAGTCGGAACATTATGTAAGGAGGAAAAAGAAGCATGGTTCGAGTAAAATTGCATTGCAATTGAAAAACATTACAACAGTAAACATACCAAATTAATGCACAATGTAATTCAGAACCTTACTAATAAAAGAACACGGACATCAACGGATTGCCTAGAAACAAAATATTGAAAAATCATAATAGAGAAAGACGAGATTTTACATGTATGTTAAGATTATGAGAAAAATCATTATGATGATACAAGAGAAGAAACATATGATATACGAAATAATAATGAAGGACCATCACTTTTGAAGATGGAGGTTCAGAATGCTCTTAACCAAATGAAAACTGGCACGACCCCCGGTTTAGACAACATAACAACAGAAATTATCAATGTCTTAGAAGAGTATGGAATAAACCAAGTCACGAGACTGCTGAACACAATATATGATATTGGAGATATACCACCTGAATTATGTAATTCTATATTTATTGCAATACCAAAGAAATCAGGAGCCAAGGAATGTGATCAACATCGAACAATTAGTATAATGAACCACACCACGAAGATTTTGCTAAGAATTATCATACAAAACGTAAGGAAGAAAGTACAACCCGAAATAGAAGAACAATGTGGGTTTGTAGAAGGCAAAAGTACAAGAAACGCCGTGTATATGCTGAGAACATTAATTGAAAGCTCTAAAGAAATAAACAAAGACCTACATCTTTGCTTTATTGACTACACAAAGGCTTTCAATAATGTAAGACACGTAAACATGATAAAGATGCAAGGCGCCATGTCTACAAATAGATAGGAAAGACCTTAGACTTGTAAAACACATATATTGGAAACAACACGCTGCCACAAGGATTGATAATGATGTAGGTCAATATCAGCCTATTATGCGAGGTGTGAGACAGGGATGTGTAATGTCTCCAGATAAATTTTCCCTGTACAGTGAAAATATTTTCAGAAGTATAGAAGATATCAAAGGAATCACCAATGGGGGACGTAACATCAACAACATCAGATATGCCGATGATAGTCTTGATTACAGGGGTGCTTTTGTCGTGTGTCGTGCATCGTCGTCCATTCGCAACTGCGAGCGCTAACAAGACAAGTCGTCGTAACAAGTCAAGAAGCCTGAAACGGGGGAAAATGTCACGGTGCAAGTCCAACAACAAGAAACACGCGGTATCCAAGATGTGCAGCGTGGGAGCCGACAAGAAGAAGAACGGGGAGAGCCTGCCAGCGAGCTGTAACAAAGAACCTGAAACTACAACTACTTCTGAAGCCACCACGAGGGAGAAGATCGACAGCCCACCACAGACAAGAGCCAAACCTACGGAGAAGCAGAGAGAGGAGAAAGATACCAGAGTCGGAAACCACCGACTCACTGACAAGCAAGTGGGTTGTCAAGCGTATCCAAGTGGAGCTATCAGACGAAGAAATCCTGAAGCAGCTTCGAGAAGAGAATCAACACATCCGATTCTTGAAGGCGGAGCGGCTCCTACAACCTTGGCGGTGGTAACGACAGAGGGCAGCGAGATGCCGACCACAATATCAATCAACAAGAGAATGCAGCAGCCAGAGAGATTCATCCCAAGGATCACCCAATGTTCCAGATGTCAGAGGGCCGGCCACAGCAGAGCAGCATGTCGCAGTAAGACGGAAATCTGCCGTTACTGCGCCGATCACCACGCCTTCAAGGAGTGTCCGCTAGCCAAGCTGGACACGGACTTCCGAGCACCCAATAACAAACGAAAGTGCGCCAACTGCCTGGGCAAGCATGGAGCAAGATACTTGGGCTGTCCGTACCTGCAACGACACAGAGACGTGCTAAAGTTTGCCATCAACACAAAGACACCATACAACGAAGCAAGGCGGAGGTGCGAGACAGCCACAAGCATCTCACAAGCGGAAAAAGCTCAACTGCAAGACCAGATAGATGAGCTAAAGAAGCAAATCAAGCTACTTCAAACACCGGCACCGACCAGCGACAATGAAAAGCTGCTGGCTGAAATACAGGAGATACAGCGAAACATCAAGCAAGAAGTGGAACATATGGTACAGACGACAAAAAAGAATGAAGAGATTCTACGGGACATCAAAGCGGAGAGAGAAATGCTAAAAATGGATCTAACCCAAAGCAAGCCAGCTGAAGCCAAGGAAACGATCACAGAAAAGCCGCCAGTTGAAACCCAACAAAAGACCGAGTATTTAACGGTCTTGAACTCCAAGAGGACACCGATATACCACGAGACCACTGGAGAAATCATAGGGGAGGAGAGTGACGGCGGCACAGATTACCCTGCTCCAATGACAATGGAGGAGTTCCTAGCGTTGGGTAGAATGAATAAACTCGAGCTAGCAGAATGGGAGAGGAAAAAAGAAAGCAGATATCTCGAAATGGACAAGAGGCGCGAACGAATCAACAGGGAGAGAAAAGAGATATTGCGCAAACAAGAAAATGAAAATGTCGAGAAGCTCCTACAGAAAATACACAAAAAAGGAGGCAGAAAAACAAATAAAAAGTCCTTTTAAGGACTGCAACCAGTCAAGCCAGACGAACCAGCAGCCTTCACTAACAACAGACACCACCAGAGGAGACGGGTCCTTCTAAGGACTACTGCCAGTCAAACCAGACGAGCCAGGAAACTGCACCAACAAAGAAAACCACAAGAGACGAGCACAAAGGATGGTCGCCGAACGACTCCCAGCTGACGTCACAGACAGAAACCAACATAATCAATCCGAGATAGGACTCACAGGACAAGAATTAGGGTGAATGAACATACAAAAACCACGGACCTCAACAATAACCACAGCTGAAAAACGCAGGTTCAACGAGGCCGAATTTGGAATTTTTGTTTTGAAAATTGGAATCGGAATTGGAACAATAAGCAAGTTGTGTTGGCCAGTTTGTGTAGGCCACTTCGGCTGTTGTTGTGGTGTTGTATATTGTAATTCATGATTGGTTTTGGTTAAGTTGGAAACTATAGTAAACTTAAGACTAGTATATCTAAATTTGTATTAGAGTTTCTTTGTGCATATGTAAGGAAAATCCTCGAAGACTTAAGTGCATTTTCTTTGACTTAGGGATATAGTGAAGAGATGTCTTTCTGGTCAGTTCATGCCATTTATGAGGAATGATATTCCTGTTTTCTAGTTGTTCAGTCTTCCTGGGTAAATAATGATTGGGAAAAGATCTACCTTGCTACTTTTTACAATATTAATCGTATTCTTTTATGGAGATACTTTTTTGGAGAATCTCGAATAATCTCTTTGTCTTTATGTTCAGAGGTGACTATGTTTCTCTGTATGTGTATTCATGCATGAAGAGTCAATAATGAGTTCGTTTATCAATGTATGAATAAGATGTGAGGTTATACGGGAGAGGAGAATAAATGCCACGACAGAGAAATGGCATCACTCTTGCTGATGGCCACCATATATTCTCAGAGGCAGAGTTTGGAGGGCATGACAATGATCCACCTGTATAAGGCAGGAGGGAGAGAGACATATCATGTCAATATAGGGAGTAAGGAACTGCATCACATGTTGAGATGATAGGGTCTGATGGAGCCAGGCCTAAGTGACCCACCTATGTGTCATAATCCCTTCACCTTCTCCTTTTCTCTCTCTCTCTCTCTCTCTCTCTCTCTCTCTCTCTCTCTCTCTCTCCTTCTCTCTCTCTCTCTCTCTCTCTCTCTCTCTCTCTCTCTCTCTCTCTCTCTCTTTCGCACTCGCTCTTTCTCTTTTTTCAGATCTTCCTCTTTTTCCCTTGTCTTTTTTACACCTGTTTCTGAGGGTATGGCTATATTGTTTGACACATATTTTATACAGGAAACGATGATTCCTTCGTTGGTTTGAAAAAGGTATTTTCATAAATGATTGATTGATTGATTGATTGATTTAGGAACCGACATCACAACATTCGGGGCATTACCTTAAGCGCTCAGTCCCCATCCTTAGCAGCCAGCGAAGAGTTCCAACACCGATAGTACCTGTAGCAATCTGAATATATGTCCGTCTCGCCTTTCCTCTGAGCGTCGAGTGTCGGTCAGATCCCCTCGTCAATCCACGCTGTCTAATTCTTGCCAGACCATGGTGATCCATTTGCTCCTCTGAGGTGTACACGTGCTCCCACAAGGCCGCAACCACGTCTGCCTTGTCATGCATCAATACTCTACCAAGTTTTGCCGAGCCTGCCAATCTGTCCGCCTGTTCATTCCCCAGCACACCGGCATGCCCCGGAGAAAAGATCTCGGCGATGCTTGCCACCCGTGACCTCCGAAGCGAAGCAAGCCATTCTGCTCGAAGCTTGCTTGTCCTCACCTTCCTCAGCATGCTTTCTGAGTCAGTTACAATCACGATGTGTGTGTGTGTGTGTGTGTGTGTGTGTGTGTGTGTGTGTGTATCGTATTCTCGATCCATCGAAAAGCTGCACTGACCGCCTCCACCTCCATTCTTATGCTAGATGTTTGTTTCATATGCCAGGCTCTCCTGCACCAAAAGTCGACCATAAGCTTTTACTAAGAACCTCCAGGCACTTCTCCTGCCTCTCAAAACCGACCTATCTGTGTAGATAATTACATCACCCGAGCGAGCATTATCTTGAATTTGTTGCTGGATTTCCACTTCAGTGGCTCCTGCTGGCCAATCCCTGCACTCCCGGCTCAATGTGATTATAAATCTGCACAAGGCTGACTGCTCCGCTGGCACTCTGACCCACTCCTCTCCTCGCCTAATGTTCTCCAAGTGGCACACCTGTCTGATCGTATCCTCCGCCTGAGCCATCCATGATTTCCCTCTTATCAGTCGCTGTCCCTTAAAGGCGTCCCGTTCCTCATGCAACGGGTGATCTGTGTCTGCAGCTACTCTGAAGTATGCCTTCGCCTGCATCACCTTGAGCCTACCAGCAACAGTCGGCAGACCAAGGATGTAACGCATACACACTACTGGGGTGTCTCTGGTGCATCCCAGAATGACTCGCATAGCTTCGTTCTGTATACGCTCTAATTTCACCAGCTGACTCTTTGAGTCAGAATGATGATGAATGAAGACAGGATAGTTATAATCCTCGAGGCAGGAGGAGGTGAATGCCTTTCCATTGCGGGAATAGTGATTCTCCTTTAATCACCACTGGCCTCTCCATTGTCCGAACATCAACCCCAGCATGATATATGCCGCTTGGCCTCGTTTATTACTCCTTCATATTTTCCCCGTGCCAACACTCACATGATTATGAACCCAGTAATTCCATTTCTGACTCCTAAATGAAAATTAACACTCGCCCTCCCTGTGTGTTAGGATGGAACATTCGCACCCCTGTTTGTTAGGGATGAAAATTCGCACTCTTGTGTGTTAGGAATGAACATTCGCCCTCTGTGGTTTATTTAACCATGGACTATCACTCCCTTTAATTTAAACATGGACTTTCACTCTGTTTAATTTAACCATGGACTTTCACTTCGTTTACGTTAAAACATGGACTTTCCCCTTGGGATCTAAAAAACCCTCAGCATCTCATTGGAGTTAGGAAGGTGTTGAATTTATTCTGTCATCAAGACAACATCTGGACCGTTCATGAATTAATTAGATATAATTGCCATATCTTTTATTGAGATGTTATTGCCCTTTTTTAAAATTGTGGATGTGTATTATTGTGCCATGTCACATGAACATACACACACTTTCCCCTTCCCTGGGTTATCCCAATAAAATTATATTTGTTATATCTAAGAGTTGTTTATTTACTTGTTATTTGGTGTTTTTATTATTATATTATATTATTATTGTTTGAGTCTTTTTATGTGCGTTCTTATTGATAATATTTGTCAAGGGACAACATTACTATGGAGCTAATTTGTGGGCTGGATAGTCACTCGGACTTTCGGTTTACAAAGAGTGAGTGCTATTCTCTCGGAATTTCCAGTAAATTTCCAGTGCTCTATTTGCCTCTGTTAGGAAACATCACTTTATAAATAGTATATACCCATAGAAAGTCTTCTTCGGCCATTTAAAGTTTCTCATACAGTTGGCTATTAGGATCTGGGGATTCATTTCCCTTTATTTTCTTTAATAACTCCACAGCAGACTAGCAAATCGTTACTAGGAAGAAGGACATACTACAATGTAATATACAAGTGAATGGGAACATTCCTAAACCAGTGAATCAGTACAGTTATCACGGAAGAGTCATATCATCTGATGAAGAGATTAGAACAAGGATCCCCAAATGGCGAAGGTTGCCTTTTGCAAGATGAAAAACATACTGACCAATAAAAAAGATGTCAATTGCAACGGAAAAAAATTGTTGATGTGCTTTTGTATGGATGTGAAGCGTGGACAATGAGCACATATGAAGGCTGTGGAAATGTGGTTTCTGGGGAAATGCAAAGAATACCACGGGCAGACAGAAAAAACCAGTGACCAAGTCCTAAAGAAACAAATGAAAATCGTACACTAATTAGAGAAAGTAGACGTAACCAGTCAAAATGTTTTGGTCACGTTATGAGACGAAATAAATTGGAGAATTTGATGACAACTGGCAAGATCAAGGAGAAGAGAACAAGGGGATGGCAGAGAAGTAAATACCTGGATGGCTTGGCCACGTGGTGTGGTCAAGACAGAAAAACTAAGCTGATCCACGACTCTGGTGATCGAGTGAAATGGCAAATCATGGTCACCCACGCTTATCGGCATGGCACATGATGAATGAAAAGTTCATTCATTCATTCAGTAGCGTGTCCTTTGCAGAACTTCGCCCCCAAAGCAACCTTCTTGAAAATTCCTCGACCATAAGCAAGATGTCCCGCGTCCGATACACCCATCTGGAGATCATCTGCCACATCCTGCACCCATCTTCTCTTTGGCTTTCCACTTCCTCTCTTCCCGGGCATACACCACTCCATTATTGTTATCTCCAAACTTTCTTGACGTTTCAAGTGAACAAAATATTCATATTTTCTTTGTTGTATCGTCTTTAGTAATCAACCTTTTTCAGTATTCAACTCTTTACGTTTGGATGCATTTGTTCTTTTCTGTATCCAAGGTATTCTTATAACATTTATATTCAAAAGCATTTATGCGCTGTTCAGCTTGTTTAGTAAGTGTCCAGGTCTCAGAGGCGTATGTTGCAATAGGATAGATGCATGCTCTTAAAATCTAATGTTTGTAGTTCTATGTGTCCCACTCCATAATTTATTCAGTTGTTTTAGTCTTTGAAGAGCAATAGAGATTCGCCTCTGCTGCTGCTACTACTACTACTACTACTACTACTACTACTACTACTACTACTACTACTACTACTACTACTACTACTACTACTACTACTACTACTACTACTACTGCTACTGCTGCTGCTGCTGCTGCTGCTACTACTAGTACTGCGGCTGTTTCTAATACTGCTATTTATATTAACACTAGTACCACTACTACAAAGACTACTACTGCTCCTGCTTCTACTACCACCACTACTACTACCACTACTGCTACTACCACTACTGCTACTACCACTACTGCTACCACTACTACTGCTACCACCACTACTACTACTACTACTACTACTACTACTACTACTACTACTACTACTACTACTACTACTACTACTACTACCATTACCATCACCACCACCACCGTGGTTCCCCGAAATTAAGTCCTACCCCAAAAATAATCCCTAGTTAAGATCGTCATTGATCACCCTGCTCCTACCCCACCTTAATGTTTGTAAATGTGAGCGGGTGTATGTAAGGAAGTGCGTGTTGGTATGTACTGAGAAGATGTACGACTGTGTGAGTACTTGTGCATTTGAGTTTGTGAAATTGTGTATGTGTTGACTTTGTGAGTATGTGAAGGCGTGTATGTATGTGCCTAGCTGTATGTATTAATGAGGATATATTGGTGTGTGTGTGTGTGTGTGTGTGAGAGAGAGAGAGAGAGAGAGATAGATAGATAGATAGATAGATAGAGAGAGAGAGAGAGAGAGAGAGAGAGAGAGAGAGAGAGAGAGAGAGAGAGAGAGAGAGAGAGAGAGAGTGAGAGTATTGTGTATGTTTCAGTAAATGTTTGTTAGTGATTTTGTGATTGTGAGTATATGTGTATGCGAGGGTGTGTTTATTTGTGTGTTATTACGTAAGTGCATAACTGTAAATGATGTAAGTATGTATGCTGGTATGTATGTATGTGTTATTGCATCAGCGTCTGTATTTGTGTCTGGCAGCCTGCCTGTTTCATAACATGGTAATATGCATTGTTTGTGTTTATATTCATAACTTTCATTTGACGATGTTTTTTTCCCCCTATGTGAATGTATGTAACATGCAAAATAGTTAATTGATGTACGAAATATGAGTGATTGGAAGGGCCAAATGCAATACGGGACTGGTTGCCCAATTTTTGACCCTTTGAAAATAAAGTTCGTTCGTTCGTTCGTTCCTCCTACTACCACATTCCTCTTACTACCACCTTCCTCCTACTACCTTTTTCCTCCTACAATCATCTTCTACCACTTTCCTCCTATAATCAACGTCTACTACTCCTTACTACCACCTTCCTCCTACGACAACCTTCCTCCTACATTCATCTACGACCACTATCTTCTAACTCCTTCCTCCTACTACCACCTCCTTCTACAACCACCTTCCTCCTACTACCACCTTCCTCCTACGACAACCTTCCTCCTACATTCACCTACGACCACTATCTTCTAACTCCTTCCTCCTACTACCACCTCCTTCTACAACCACCTTCCTCCTACGACAACCTTCCTCCTACATTCACCTACGACCACTATCTTCTAACTCCTTCCTCCTACTACCACCTCCTTCTACAACCACCTTCCTCCTACTACCACCTTCCTCCTACGACAACCTTCCTCCTACATTCATCTACGACCACTATCTTCTAACTCCTTCCTCCTACTACCACCTCCTTCTACAACCACCTTCCTCCTACTACCACCTTCCTCCTACAATCATCGTCACTCGCTTCTACCACATTCCTCCTTTTACCACCTTTCGCCTACTACCACTCCCCTCCTCCTACCACCTTCCTCATACTACAATCTTCCTCCTTCAATCACCTACATCTCGTTTCTTTCACATTTCTCCTACAACCACCTTCCCCATACTACCACCTTCCTGCTATAATAAACTTCTACCACCTTTCTCCTACAATCACCTTCTACGACTCTCTTTTATGAGCTTACCCCTACTACCACATCCCTCCTGCTACCACATTCCTCCTAAAATAAACTGCTACGATTCTCTTCTACCACCTTGCTTCTACTACCACCTTCCACCTACAATAAACTTCTACCACCCCTACCACCACTTCCATCTTCTACAGCCGTTCTCCTACAACCACTTTCCTGCTATAATAAACTTCTACGACCCTCTTCTACCATCTTCCTACTTTAATCATCTTCTACCATCTTCTTCTAAAACATTCTTCCTACTACCACCTTCTACATCATTCCTCCTACTACCACTCTCTTCTTCTAATACCCTCTTCGTTTACCTTCCTCCTACAATCACCTTTTTCCTACTACCACTTATTATAACCCTCTTCTACCACTTTCTTGTGCAATGGTATACACACACTCATGCACACAGCGAATATTAGAATATCCACACAAAACATAGACACACAGGCAGACAGATATGGAGACAGGCATTCAGACTGACAGACAGACAAATACATGTATCTATGAATGAAAAAAATGATTTTTTTTTTTATTTACCAAACCATAACTTGATTAAAGTGGAAATTTTGGTGGCCCTAAAAAGGACCTTAAGATGAGTGGCCCTGTAAAAGACCGTTAAAAAAAAACTCGCCCAGGGAAGCAGCAAAAAAACCTTTGAAAAAACTTTCCTTTGCTGCTCTTCCTGACATGAGGCATAGCTGGTACCTCCATGAATTCGTCACATATTACTGGAGTAGACGAACCGTTGATGCCGTCGACAAAAGAATCAAAGTCAACTACCGAAACGCTGGCAGTGGCGACCTGATTGGCTTCATCAGCTGAGCTCTTCTTGTCATCAAGGGAGCATTGCTCGACCTCATCAAAGGAGTCAGCCTCGTCATCGGCAAGGCAGCCCCGTTGAGATTCGTCAAGGGAACATTGCTCGACCTCATCAAAAGAGTCAGCCTCGTCGTCGGCATGGTAGCCGCTCTCTTCAAATTCATTGAGGGAGAATTTTTGCTCGACCTCATCAATGGAGTCGGACTCGTAATCTTCAAGGCAGCCGCCCACTTCAAATTCATTGAGGGAGAATTGCTCGACCTCATCAATTGAGTCTTGTCCGACCTCCATAGAACCGCCAGCACGCCGTTTCTTCCGGAACTTCACAAAAAAGTTTCTAATTTTGCACAACCAGCTCCTTCTTCGGCGGCGTCTGGCTTCTTCGATACTGGCTTTCATACGGGAGAGGTTAATTAGAGACAAATCCCAGTCCCAAATGTCGACGTCGTCCAGTAGCCATTCCACGAGAGGCGCTGGCATCAAGAATGCCGCTTCCACTTCCCTCGTCATGGTCTTTGAAGTAATGAAGTCCATGAGGACACCAATACAACTTCACAATTATTAAATTAGATAAGTAAATTATTCAATTTAACACAAAGAGAGCGCTGAATATCACGTACAAACCTTCATATGTAACATTGGGTTATGGGTCAGTAGCCGAGGTTATAATGCCAGGAATGCGCGGACTTCAGAGAGATTTTCAATGGTCATTACTAGAACGTCGAGGTTTCTAGAAGGCGGAAATCCGTCCTGTAGAATGCGCAGTCCAAATACGCCAAGTTCATTGCCATCTGTAGTGAAGACACTCCATACTTCCACATTCTTCCACCTCCTTCTTCTATCACATTCTTCCATCTCCTCCTCCTACCACATTCTTCCACTCCGTCCTCCTACCACATTCTTCCACCACCTCCTCCTATCACACACCTCCACCTCCTACTAACATTCTTCCCCATTCTACTCGTACCACATACTTCCACATCCTTCTACCACATACTTCCACCTCCTTCTACCACATACTTCCACCTCCTTCTACCACATACTTCCACCTCCTTCTACCACATACTTCCACCTCCTTCTACCACATACTTCCACCTCCTTCTACCACATACTTCCACCTCCTTCTACCACATACTTCCACCTCCTTCTACCACATACTTCCACCTCCTTCTACCACATACTTCCACCTCCTTCTACCACATACTTCCACATCCTTCTACCACATACTTCCACCTCCTTCTACCACATACTTCCACCTACTTTTACCCCATTCTCCTCCTACATACTTCCACCTACTTCTACCACATTCTTCCACCTCCTCCTACCACATACTTCCGCCTTCTTCTACCACACCTTCTTCTGTCATATTATCGCACCTCCTCCACCTAACACATTCGCACACCACCTTCTCCTACCACACACTTCCACTACCATCCCCTACCATATACTTCCCCCACCCCCTCCTACCACACTCTTCCACCACCATCTCCTAGCATATTCTTACCCTGCCTCCTCCTACCACATTCTTCCACCACATCCTGCCACAGTCTCCCACCTCCTCCTCCTAACACATTCGCACACCACCTTCTCCTACCACATTCTTCCACTACCATCCCCTACCATATTCTTCCCCCACCTCTTCCTACCACATTCTTCCACCACCTCCTTTAACATTCTCCCACCTCCTCCTTCTAACACATTCGCAACCACTGTCTCCTACTACATTCTTCCACCACCATCCCATACCATATTCTTCCCCCACTCTATCCTACCACATTCTTCCACCACCGTCTCCTGCCACATTCTCCCACCACCACCTCCTACCACATTCACCCAACACCTTCTTCTGTCATATTATCCCACCTACGCTTCCTAACACATTCGCACACCACCTTCTCCTACCACATTCTTCCACTACCATCTCCTAGCATATTCTTCCCCCGCGTCCTCCTACCAGATTCTTCCACCACATCCTGCCACAGTCTCCCACCACCTCCTCCTCCTCCTAACACAATCGCACACCACCTTCTCCTACCACATTCTTCCACCACCATCCCCTACCACATACTTCCCCCACCCCCTCCTACCACATTCTTCCACCACGTCCTGCCACATTCTCCCACCTCTTCCTCCTAACACGTTCGCAACCACCGTCTCCTGCCACATTCTCCCCCCACCCCTCCTACCACATTCTTCCACCACCGTCTTCTGCCACATTCTCCCACCATCACTTCCTACCACGTTCACCCAACACCATGTTCTGTCATATTCTCCCACCTCCTTCTCCTAACACATTCGCACACCACCTTCTCCTACCACATTCTTCCACCACCATCTCTTACCATATTCTTCGCCCACCTCCTCCTACTACATTCTTCCACCACCTCCTCCTACCACATTCTTCCACCACCATCTAATAATATATACTTCCTCCACCTCCTCCTACTACATTCTCCCACCAACTCCTCCTACCACATTCTCCCAACACCTTCTTCTGTCATATTCTCCCACCACCTCCTCCTACTACATTCTTCCACCACACCCTCCTACCACATTCACCCAACACCTTCTTCTGTCATATTCTTCCCCCACTTCATCCTACCACATTCCTCCACCTCCTCCACCTACAACATTCTCCTACCACATTCTTCCCTCACCTCCTATTACCACATTCTTCCACCACCTTCTTAGTTAGTTAGTTAGTTAGTCGACAGATCATCCTCATTGCACATCGAACCATTCAGTCCATAAGTGCTCGGATCCCCTCCTCAGCAAATCCCGCAGCGTGTAGCGGCTAACGACGCCAGTTCTGTGTTGGTTTATCAATCTTCTTTGGCTTCCTGCGTAGTGTTCTTGTTTGGCCACAACTCTTTTAATTTGCTGTTCTCGCAGTCTGGCCATGGTTGTAGATTCACAGTCATCACTTGGTTCACGCAAAAGTCACAGTCATCACTTGGTTCTCGAAGAGCATTCAGAATGTCAGCCTGGTCCATGGCGCGTCCGCCCTCCACAATAGCCTCATCTGCGAGCTTGTCAGCCCGCTCATTTCCTTGTACTCCCGCATGCCCTGGCACCAAGTTGAAACTAATCTTTGCCAGCCGAGACCGCTCCAGAGGCAACAACCATTCTCTTCAGATCCACCCCGTCTCTGTCCTCTTGATCATGTTCATTGAGTCGCTAAGGAAACAAGCCCTAGTGAATGTCTGTGTCTCGAGCCATGTTATTGCTTTACTTACTGCCATGACTTCCATGGTCAGGCTACTTGTGGTTTCAGTGAAAGCATCAGAGTCCTCTTTCACAATTCTCCCTCCGGGTAAAGGCCGATGAGCTTCTCACATGTCGAACGACAGACCCATCTGTGTAGATGATAGCATCACCGTCTAGCGAATTCTCGAAAATCAAAGCTTGTACTTCAGCCTCCACAGCAGCCGGATTTTCTTGTCTGCATTTTCTATCTAGTTGGATGCAAACTGAAAAGGATGTGCAGAAATCTGTTGGCACTTGTACCCACTCCTCGCCAGGTTCTAAGTCCAAAAGTGAAGTCCTGTTGAACAATGTCTTCTGCTTGACCCATCCACGACCGTCCTCTTTTTAACCTGCTGCCCTTCACCTTCATAATTTCACTATGCAGTGGATGTTGTGTGTTTGCGTTATCTCTGAGGTAGGCGCGTGCTCTGCAAACTTGTATTCTGTCTAAATGGTTAGAAAATCAAGAAGGTAGCGCATCGCCCTGCATGCTGTATCTCTTGTACATCCAAGAATAATGCGCATAGCTTCATTCTGTATCCTTTCCATCCTTTCTATCTGCTTACGGCTGAGAGTCAGGATTGCCATTGCATACTCAAAAACAGACATGACCAGCCCTTCGTATAGAAGACATAGATGGCGCTGCTCGCAGTTTGCTGCCGCCATCACCCGCATCGCAGTCAACCCCCGTTTGGCCTTTGTTATCACCTGGTCTATGTGCTCATTATAAGCAAGGCTTCGATCAAACCGTATCCCAGGTAATTCATTGCCTGAGTTCTTTCCACCGTCTCTGAACACAGCTTTACAGTTGGTGTTGGAGTGTTGACAATATGATTATTCAACGAGAAACCAAGTCACTGTTGCCTTTGTTGAGTTGACCATTGCCCCAGCTTCATGAGTGGGATGCGCAAGACAAGTACCCGTATCTAGTTTTCAAACATCGAAATGAGTAGGATGCGCAAGATAAATACCCGTATCTAGTATTCAAACTTCGAAATGAGTGGGATGTGCAAGACAAGTACCCGTATCTAGTATTCAAACTTCGAAATGAGTGGGATGTGCAAGACAAGTACCCGTCTCTAGTATTCAAACTTCGAAATGAGTGGGATGTGCAAGACAAGTACCCGTATCTAGTATTCAAACTTCGAAATGAGTGGGATGTGCAAGACAAGTACCCGTATCTAGTATTCAAACTTCGAAATGAGTGGGATGTGCAAGACAAGTACCCGTATCTAGTATTCAAACTTCGAAATGAGTGGGATGAGCAAGACAAGTACCCGTATCTAGTATTCAAACTTCTAAATGAGTGGGATGTACAAGACAAGTACCCGTATCTAGTATTCAAACTTCGAAATGAGTGGGATGTGCAAAGCAAGTACCAGTCTCTAGTATTCACACTTCGAAATGAGTGGGATGTGCAAGACAAGTACCCGTCTCTAGTATTCATACTTCGAAATGAGTGGGATGCTCAAGACAACTACCCGTATCTAGTATTCAAACTTCTAAATGAGTGGGATGTACAAGACAAGTACCCTTATCTAGTATTCAAACTTCTAACTGAGTGGGATGTGCAAGACAAGTACCCGTATCTAGTATTCAAACTTCGAAATGAATGGGATGTGCAAGACAAGTACCCGTTTTTTGTGGTTGTGGTGCGGGGGGGGGGGGGGGGGAGAGAGAGTAGTTTCGCTCGCTGTGAACTCAAGTGTAGTCATCTGTCCCTATTACCAACGTTCCCCCGCCATCAGGCGAATCCACTCCGAATATTGATGTGCTTGTAGTTTACACCCCTAATTCAAGAACCAGAAGTCAACGCTCAAGTTCAACTGACCGGTGTAGGGAGAATACTCCCTACCGCGCCATCAGCACACTAGAAGTTTAAGGGCCAACCTTCTTAACCTTTCGGCTACGCGACTTCCAACATTCTTTGCTTCCCTTATGGGCCCCGGCAACACACGGGTGAATGGTAGTCTACAGTGTTGCTATTCATTGCTTCCCTTACTGTAGCCTACCATGCATGTCGTAAGAGGCGACTAAGGAGGCTTGATGGTTCCGTAAGCACTGCTACTGAGTGAGTGCGTGGCGCGACACTGTGAGCTGTGAGTTTCGTGTAAAATGCTTTTGAATCTGCCCGAGGTTTTTTGGAACGTGACTGCATGTTCGGAGCGATGGCAGAGGGCTATGTCCCAGAGTTGACCGGTTTTTTGCCTTATACAGAAATGCGTGGCTGCTGGGCTTCTGGTTGACTGCCACTGCCATCGACGATGAACTGTATTTCGTGGACTGTGTGGGTGAACATCTAGGAAACATCCAGATGGGAAAATGACTGCCGATTCCATCAGAGATGAACTGGGTAATTCATGGGGGACTATTGTGTTGACATTCTGGCGACTGCATTATGCACAGTGTATCTGTGCGGGCTGTTGTTTGTCGAGATTCCTGTCTTTTCCACTTTACAGATTGGGCAGTGGGGAGCGTTTTGTGTGATATTCACTGTGTCGTGTCCTCCTTTAAAGTGTCGTCCCTGGAGTGAAGAGAGTCAACACCCACATTATAATATTTTTTCCCTTATCAATATCCTGGAGAATCCCCAGCTTCCGTCCAACACACTCCATCAGCCCGTAGACACCCTTTTCCTATCACTCTCTCACTGTCGTACTATGCCCCTCTCATACTTCCCCAACGCAACATACTCAACAACTCTTGCTTCTAAAAATTAACACAGATTAATTTATTAAAAGAAAAGTGTGACGTATATGAGACGTGTGTGCGAAGAAAATGTGTGTCGTGTATTATAACATAAATGTATGTGTCAGCCCTCAAAGTTCAGGATCATAGTGTACACATCATGGCAAGGATTACACGACCTCACACGAGTCAGTACACTAGACCTCACCGAAGTCGTATCCTTCTCTCCAGACATGTCCTCCTCCAGGAACTCTGATGACCATGAGATCTGAATCCCATGTAAATATATAATCCGTGGAAAAAAACTATTATTGTTCCTAACGCAACTGTTCCTAATAGTTTATAGAAAACTCCGGCTTCATAATTCCGGTGCGGTGAAAACAAACATGGAACACTGTCCTATGAACAGACTTTTTGTCTCTTGATAAATGTTCACTAGTTCTCACTATTAAACAGTTATTGTCTATACTCCAATAGAGTCCTTTATTTTTGTTCTAGTCATAAGTGAACTGAATATCCATCACTACTGGTGTGTTAAAACTGGTATGACCTAAACTCATTCGGTATTTATCCTGTAGGATTACATATACCATTCAGCTCCACTGAGCAATGTTGATCATCTTCCTCTAGCATAAGCTCTGTTGTAAGTTGCTGGCCAATCTTCCTGCGCCAAACTTTATCCGGGATCGGAGTTTTCCTTGGTTCCGGGTTCTTCATTCCAACCAGAGAACCTGTAACATAAATCATATAACGGTGATAGCCTCCCCGTCACTGATCTCTATTAGATGATCGTGGCCATCGCCCTCGCTCAGAAAATACAGTGAACCTGTCAGGGACAGATGAACTGACCACATAGGTTATCATCAGGCCAAGACAAGGAAAAAAAAATCAGCAAACAGAATGCGGAACCCCCGCCCACCAGGGACACCTACGGGAATATCCCAATTATCCCTCCTTACTCAATTCTCAACTAGTAAAGCTTATCAACACTTCACTAATCTATTTTCAACTAACAGAGCTAAGTATTACTCTCTAGTTTAACAAGGCTACAGCCTATATTAATTAGAACTAATTATAATAGGTTCTACCTTAGGCAACACTGCAGCTCGATCAAATTACATCCACTCTTGCCATGACAGGCACGTGTAAAATTAAATTAACTCAATTCGCACACGGTAGACATTTTCCAATCAGAACCGCAGTTCCGAAACACGTCCACTAAAATCCAAGGTTTGAGTTCAACTGTCCTCTCCAATCATGGTTTTCTGGCAAACCCCTAAAATTGGTCACGTGACATGGTTGATGTCCTGCAGGTGTTATTTGGGCATATCATCCATTGTCAAGAATCTATTTTCCCTGGCTTAGTCACTGTCAAAGTTGTCATCAGTTGTTTTGACTCCCCCAACAAACTAATGAGTTACTGTATGATCCCAACAACAGTTTTCCCCAACAAGCTGCCAATCTTCTTTACGTCCGGAAACTATGAATTGACAGACGGACTGTTTTCTTCCGAGCTGAGTACTTCCGCTTCCAATCCGACTTGTTTATAATCTGTCAAAGCGATGTATGATTCAGCTCATTCACTTCCCCTACACATCTGCAACTGTTACTTTTGCCCGACATGTGATGGCCGACATCCGATTGCCACCATGATCCCACGGGTTCCATCTGTATTAAAATGTTGACAAACTGTCAAAGCGATGCCGGGATTTGTCTCACTCACCACCGAGTGTTCCCAATCCGTCGACCAGATGTACACGTGCCGCTACTAATGTTGTCCTGGGATTTTGACATCCGATTTGTTTATACTGTTAGTTAAAATAGTTGTCGCTGGCAGATAGTCCGTTTTATCAGAAAGCCTCTATAATAATCAACTGGGTAAACGCAAGGTTTTATTTTGTGACACACTGGCACAGGAACGGAGCATAATGGGGAAACCCGTTGCTGTGAGGTTGGAACTGCGACTAACTAACTAACTAACTAACTAACTAACAACATAAGAGTTAAAGCTCAAGCCATTCTTAGAGTTCAAAATTTGAGTTGAGTTGAGTTGAATTTGAGTCAACAACCGACATCAATGCACTCAGGTCATTCTTATAAGCGCTCAGTCCTCACCTTCAACAACCAGCGTAGCGTCCCAATACTATTGGTGCCCGTTACAATCTGATTATATGTCCTTCTTGCTTTACCTCTTAGTGACGACTGTCGACCAGTTCCTCTGACCACCCCCCTGCAACTGCATTCTCTCTAAACCATGATGGTCTGTTCTTCTGCATTGTTCACGCGCTCCAAGAGATCCTCCACCACATCTGCCTTATCATGCATCAAATCACCCCTCAATGAAACAGCACCAGTCGTCTCTGCTTGTTCATTTCCAACCACACTAGAGTGACCTGGAGAAAAGATCCGATAGCGAATGCTCACACTCGCGAAACCTGAATCGATACATGCCACTCACCAGGAAGCATGCCAGTCTTCAACTTTGTCAGTATGCTTTCTGAATCAGTCACAATCACGACATGCGGAAAATTGTTTTCTTTAACCTGTGGAAAGCTGCAGTAACCGCCTCCACCTCCATTCTCAGACTTGTAGTTGTGGTGTCATATGCCAAGATCTCCTTTACCAAACATTGGCCATTTGCTTTTGCTTTGAATCCACTGGAACTTTTTATTTGCCTTTAACAGAGCCATCGGTATAGATAATCACGTCGAAAGGACGAGAGTAGTCCTGAATCAATTGTTGAATGTATACTTTCATAGTCCTTGCTGACCTCTCCCTACATTCACGTGCCAATGTGATTATAACCCCACACAAGTCTGAATTATGTCTATCCGGAACTCTGACCCACTCCTTGCCAATCTTCTTAGGTGGGCACACTTCCCTGATGGTATCTTCTGCCTGAACCATCCATGATCTTCCTATTAACAGTCTGGGGCCCTTGGCTGCATCCAGGGAATCATGCAGGAGGTATTCCTTGTCCGTAGGCACCTTGAGGTATGACCGTGCCTGCAACCCTGAGTCTGTCTGCAATGGTCGGTAGCACTATGATGTATCGCACAAATACTGTTGGGGTGTTCCTGGTACTACCCCAGAATCACCATCATAGCTTCATTCTGTATGCGCTCCAATTTCACTGGCTGACTCTTTGAGACAGTGAGTATTCCTAGTCCACACTCTACTACTGAAATGATCAAGTGTTGTAAAAGTGTGAATAGAATTGTATGCTCCATGTCCCCTGTCGCCATACAATTCCGTGTATTGAGACCCTTCTGACACTTTGTAACCACCACTTCAACATGATCCTTAAAGGACAGGCTTATGTGAAAATTAATTCCTATGTATTTCAGTCTGCTTTCTCTATTCACATTTCTACCATGTATTGTGAGGCTTGGGATGTCAGCTTCAACAATCTTGTTGTCCAGAGAGCACCATAAGACATATGTCTTTTCTGGGTTAATGACGAGCATTCATCTCCGTGCACCAATTCACCTGTGTCGTCTGCAGCTCCTGAACTGTTTGAGTTGTGTACCTCCCCTGCCTGTATGTGAGATCATCATCTGCAAATGTTAGTATCCTTCCAGCCCCTGGTACTTCGAGGCTTGCAATCATGCTGGTATACACAGTGAAAAGCACAGATGAAATTTCTGACCCCTGTGGTAGTCTGGGGGATATGATACATGGCTCAGAGGCCCATGTACCCAGCAGGAGAGCCATTCTAGGAGAATACAAAACATCCGCAATCCAGTTCACCAACCAATAGCAGACTCTCATCTCCATTAGAGGGTACATCAAAATATCATATCTGACTCTGTTACAGGCATCCTTAAGATCGAGTGCTGCCACCATCGTTTCTTATCTGTATTGAAACCCTTCATAAACATATGCAAAGGTGGCTGCATTGGCCCAAATATCCTTCCCTGGCTGGTAAACTCTCTATCCTTTCGGGGGGGGGGGGGAAGAGAGAGAGAGAGAGAGAGAGAGAGAGAGAGAGAGAGAGAGAGAGAGAGAGAGAGAGAGAGAGAGAGAGAGAGAGAGAGAGAGAGAGAGAGCTTTTTCCTTTCTTTAATATCCCTGAAGCTTAACATGGTTCACAAGCAAGAAGCCATTATAACCAACGTAGGTACTTTGGCCCAGTTGAAGCCACGACTGCTGAACGTTGATTATGTAATGTTGCCCTAATGTTGCGTAACCCAATTCTGCTGAGTAAGGTCTTCATAATAGCCTTATGCGAGGTGATAGTGTATATAATGGATATTTAGTCTGGTCTAATATGCTAAATCATTACAGGATATGGCTCAGGGAAGCCTTCCGGGCAATATTGTGCTTCCTGTGACTGATTATGTGTGCGTTCTGTAGTCTAGGTGATTGTGGGCACATTACAGTTGTTTTATTAGTGTTATAAGAAGCTAAAGGTAAGTGTTTGGTCTCGATTGGGTAGGTCTTTGTATGTTAAATCTTGTTAACATCATCATGGTCATCATCATAACATTCATGAGCATTACCACTGTCGTCATACCTATATTAATAGTAATGGTGGTGGCTGGTTGGTTGTAGTTGTAGCAGCAGCAGCAATAGCAGTAGTACTTGGTGGTGGTTATAGCAGTAGTAGAATTTTTTGTTTTTAAACAATAGTATGTGTTGTTGATGTAGTATAACTACTACTACTACTACTACTACTACTACTACTACTACTACTACTACTACTACTACTACTACTACTACTACTACTACTACTACTGCTACTACTACTACTACTACTACTACTACTACTACTACTACTACTACTACTACTACTACTACTACTACTACTACTATGCTGCATGGGCAACACATGGTCTCTGATTTCATGCCCAGGCATTGTGCGATAGAATTCCAGGTCTAGTTCCAATCCACATATTTTCGTCTGTAAAGACGGCAAGGTGCCACTTTCTTACTCAGTCGCAGTAGTGGTAGTTGTTGTTGTGGTGATGGTAGTAGGAGCGTCATCATCATTATTAGTAGTAGTGTGCGCTGCTGATTCTATTGCTGTGTTGTTGTTGGTTCTCTTAGTGTTGTTGCTGTTGTTATGGTGATGGTGGTAGGATAATTATCAGCATCATTAACAGCAGTATTAGTAGTACTTGTTGTGGTTATGGTAGTATAAGCATTATCATCATCATGAGTAGTAGTAGTAGTAGTAGTAGCAGCAGCAGCAGTTTTAGTAACAGTTGTAGTAAAACCAACAGCAGCAATACTAGCTCTCTGTGTGTGTATGTGTGTGTTTGTCTGTCTGTCTGTCCGCCTGTTTGTCGGTGGGCCTGCCCTTCTTCTTCTTAATTATTATTTTCGATTAGGGGGAGGGGGTTGTGTCACACCCAGTTATGTACCGCAGTTGTCGGTATGTCCGAGTTCGGCATACATTTGTGCCAGGTTGACTGTCTCTGGGTAGATTCCATCCAAAGTCTCGGATTCTATCCTACCGGTTTACGTTTCCTAACCATTTTGACAGTACGCGGCCTTGCGGCCTACTCTTTGCAGTCTCAAACTGCCGTGGTATTTTGTAAGTGCACAACTTACATACGGGATCGCCTTCGCCCTTATTAGAGAAGGCTAGGCATCTGATTTCACTACCCTAGCTATCATAGGGACGTGTGATATCATTAGATAACCAGTGGTTCTTGGGAGCATTCCCACTCCTGTGGTGATGGTGGTAGTAGTAGTTGTTGGTGTTGTGGTGATCGAACTGTGAAGGCCATGATATATGAAGTGGGGTGGCCAGTTCATCTTCTCACCACTTCAAACATTTCCCAGAACAGTCTTAAATTTGACTGGTGCCCATTTATATGAGACTAGGGGGATGAGTGGTCTGGGGGTATGGCGTCCGCCTCGATTGCTGGAGGTTCCGGGTTCAAGCCCCGATGAGGGCCGGGATTTTTCCATGTGGACTTCTAGTAACAACAATTCCCCTGGTCTCTGGGTAGTGAGATCGGACGCCGTGTGCGTTGTTGCGCACGTAAAACATCACTTGGCAGTTGGAAATCGAAAAAGAGTAGCCTAACGGCGCTGCCCGGGCAAAATTTCGAGTTAAAAATCTACCTGAAAGTATTTTAGGATCCTTGCCGGTGCTACGGAGTTCTTGCACTGTGCTAAGATTCTCCGGACTCAGACTTGAGTTAGGAGTAGAACGGAGCACTTATGGGTTACACCCGTGTGCCGTGATGTCGATCGTCGACTAAACTAAGCTAAACTATATGAGACTTCATGTGTCCCGGGGCCGTACTGTTTGGGAAAATTATAATATCTTTGCTGGGGATTAAACCGTGACTACTGTCTTGGCAAAGATGCGCGCTAACCATTGTGTCACATCAGCTTCTTGGTATGGTAAACATATGACTAAATAAGTCAGTCGGGGTAGTGATAGTAGCTTCTTGATGTGGTAAACATATGACTAAATAAGTCAATCAGGGTAGTGATAGTAGCTTCTTTATATGGTAAACATATGACTAAATAAGTCAGTCGGGGCAGTGATAGTAGCTTCTTGATATGGAAAACATATGACTAAATAAGTCAGGTCGGAAGTTCTTTATATGGTAAACATATGACTAAATAAGTCAATCAGGGTAGTGATAGTAGCTTCTTTATATGGTAAACATATGACTAAATAAGTCAGTCGGAGCAGTGGGAAAACAGTTAATAATGCAACTCATAATCCCGCATACCGCGTACCAAATACAGCTGCAGACGATTTGGAAACAGACCGCCTTGCGCTGATTGTTATACAATGGTATGAGTGCCGGTCATTCAGAAAGCAATGGCAAACTACTGCACGTAAACTTGCCAAGAAATCACAAACAGAAAAAAAAAATGGAGAACAGAATTATTACATGTGGAATTTAAATAATGGAATTGCCAGCTACAGTCTAAATCTCAAAGGGTGTTGGATGTGTATGTTTGTCGAAGGATTTTTCTGTTTTTGAGTTTTCGTACATAGTTATAGTTTAAAGTGAGTTACTTCCACGGTGTGCTTGTCAAATCTTTAATAGCGTATCCTTCTTCTTCTGTTCTTAATCACCAACTGAATCATCGGCTTTCAAGCAACCCTTTTCGTGGCGTCCTATCTTTTCTTATCTCATTCAACTATGTCATATCCTCCCAGTATTGTTCATCTATGTCGCTAATTGTCCTTTGCATGTGGTTGTACGTACATTTCTATTTCTTTTGCCCTTCGGATTGCAAACAAAGAATTTTCTAGCTAACAACTCTGTTTTCTCAGTCTGTGTTCTATCCAGAAACATTCTGTTTCTCACCTCATAACTTACTTGTATTTGTTTAGTTCTTGCCACGAAATCCACGTTGGTGATTTTATCATTTTAGCCCTACTATTCTGCGCAGGCAACCATTAATGAATGTTTGCAGTATATTAATAACTAGTGTGGTTTTCCTTCTCTAAGTGTCAGATCTATATCGTAGCACTAATTTTACGCTGAAGTTAACTATTACAGTTTGATGCTAGTTTTAGCTGCTATTGACTTCCACAAATTGCATAATGCTATGAAAGCTCTTCTTGCTTTGTATTCTTATTCTGATATCTTTATCTTGATCCCGCATTGCTATCCATATTGGTATTTAAATATCTTCATAATTCCACCACTTTAAGTGACCTTTCGCCGGGGATATTGGGTTATTTTTTGCTTGCTTCATTGGTGCGATACATATTTATAAAGGAAACGAAAGAAAAAGTTTATTAAAGTTACTAACTTTGATACAATCAAT
>JACEFZ010012371.1:45000-75000 GCA_014155875.1 Cepaea nemoralis
CATACACTATATGTGAGGACAAGCCACCATACACTATATGTGAGGACAAGCCACCATACACTATATGTGAGGACAAGCTACCATACACTATATGTGAGGATAAGCCACCATACACTATATGTGAGGATCTGGAGCACGGAAGAGAACAATCTAGGCACCTGAACTTTAACCTCAACGACTTTCATAAGAGACAATGAGCACGGTATAACGAGTGTAAAGGTGGAAGTGTCTAGATCATTGCCCTCCATTTTATCCCATTTGGCTCGGTCTATTTCACCAGGGCGACCTACCGAAAGCGTCGCACACATTACGAACTCCGTAGCTCACGAGAGTCTCACGAGTCTCCGAGAAAATGCACTCGTGAACCGAACGAAGTTGCCGGGAATCGAACCCACAGCCGTCGAAGCGCGGGGCGGGTGGCGTAACTACTTCACCACGTAGACTCCCTCAGCACGGATAAACAGTAAAGTTGCTTTTGGAAACCGGTCACGTGTCTCATAGGGCCAATGCATTTCGTGTGTTGTTTCACACTCACAATCCATCCATCCATCATGTGCCATGCCAGTAAGCGTGGACGGTCATGTTCTGCCATCTCACTCGATCACCAGAGTCGTGGATCAGCTCAGTGTTTCTGTCTCGACCATGCCACAAGGTCAAGCCATCCAGGTACTTGCTTCTATGTCTTCCCCTTAGTCTGTTCCACTCGATCTTACCAGTTGTCACCAAGTTCTCCAAATCATTTCTTCTCATAACATGCCAAAAAATGTGTGATTGTCTACGTCTAATGTCTCTAATCAGTTTACGATCTTCATTTGTTTCTTTAAGGACCTGTTCATTAGTCTTTCTGGCTGTTTATTGTATTCTTTGCATTTCCCTGATTGTCGATGAGTCCACTCAACATGATTTTCTTGGCATCTATAAAGAAGGTAGTCTGCCATTGCTTTCCTTCCTAGCAGTGACCATACTGGTCAGTGACCGTAGCCATTGTCTCCTAAAAAAGGAGATCCTCTGCCTACCGTCGTGAAGGTGGAGACCATAACCTACAACTATCTGTCGGCTGCTCTTCATCTTCATCCACCACCTGCACCCAAGGCTTCACGTAACCCTGATCGGGGGGCTAAACGGGTACTCCACCTTGCCCAAGGGTGTCCCGTAGGCTAGCGGAGGGACGGAGGCATCTTATTTCTCCTTTGATAGGGGATACCCCTACCCCGCTCACAATGGTCACGTGTTAAAGCTGGCAGAGGCAATTGCCAGTCATTTACAGAAACCAACTTTGTGCAAAGAAATAGACATGATAGTCAGATTAAAATTTCCGTGATACACGATTCAAATTACTGTGTGAATATATGTGTGGTGTATTTCAACTTGAAGAATTTTTATAATGACTTTAGTTTATGTTGTGTTATTTTAATCTACCTGACGTTCAGTTAGCAATGGCAAACTACTGAACGTAAACTTGCCCAGGAATCACAAACAGCCAGAACAATGCTGGGGTTGACTGCTATGCCCAATAAAGGATATGCAACACAATTTGACGAGATGCTGCGAAATAAGTTAGTTGCATGTCCTCTACATTAATTAGCAGTCAACCCCAGCATATTTTGGCTGTTCGCGATTCCTGGGCAAGTTTTCGTTCAGTAGTTTGCCATTGCTTTCTGAACGACCGGCATCAATACCATTTAATAAAAAAAAAAACATAACTATGTTTCGAACGCGGATATGAGGTATTACGAACTGCTCCTTCACTACGGAGCAGACAGCGAAATAAGTTTTATTGTTTTCCCCCGCTTTTCCATCCTGTTTCAGGATATTGCGGTCAACACCGGCATCTTTCAGCTGTATGTTGATTCCTAGGCTAGATTACGCTCATCAGCACGCCACGACTTTCTGAGCGACCGGCTCCATACTCTCATAAGTCACTGGCGCGACTCGACCGCTTCCAATTCTCGTGCGCTCACGTCAACCACGAGAGTATTCGGGGTTACGGAGAAAGCTGCTAACATCTCGACCAGGAAGACCGGCAGCGAAATAAGCCAGGCCATAAATTATATGCATTCCGTTGTTAGTGTTTCTGTTCCTTAAATTCACCTCGGGAGAACAGTGTTTTGAAAGTTGCTGTGGTTTAGAACCCTTCTAGAAACCTAAAAATAAGTAACTCCTCGGACTAATCAACGCCCGATCCGCCGCTAGGTGTCAGACTGATTTGAAAAAATCTCGTTCAATATCATAAACAACACCCCCGCCAACCCTCCCTAAGGTGTTTCCTGTTAATAACAGAATATTGTGAACATAGGTCAACATAACCAGGTATCGAGATTTCCCCATGCGTCATTGTCACGTGTTGTGGGAAAACAAGGGCAAGAAATGCCAACAAAGTTCATCGCCCGACTAACGTTGTGAAAACATTCTAAAATAAACAAAATTAAGGGATTAAAAAACAAAGACTTACAAGTAAGAGTAAATGGAATAAACTATGATTATAAACAACCGTGATGCAAAGCCAGTTTAGAAAAACAGTTAATTGAAAGCAAGCAAGAGGTAGACAATGATACAAGTGGGAAGATAACATCAAGAAATGGACGAACATCAATCTGACCGAATGTACAGTCAGGGCGAGAGAGACTATTGTAGATCCATGGCAGCCAACCTTCGTTGTGGAGATGGCACCTGACAACTTTGGGGATAATGTGGAGAGGACATGGAGAGAGATGTAGGAGATGACAAAAGATGGCTTGGTTTAATGTGAATTGGTGGAGAGTTTTGGTTTACTGGGCCATGAAAGAAGAAGAAGAAGTAGAAGAAGAAGAAGAAGAAGAAGAAGAAGAAGAAGAAGAAGAAGAAGAAGAAGAAGAAGAAGAAGAAGAAGAAGAAGGGGTGGAAGGAGAAAAAGATGACAAAAGATGGCTTGGTTTAATGTGAGTTGGTGGAGAGTTTTGGTTTACTGGGCCATGAAAGAAGAAGAAGAAGAAGAAGAAGAAGAAGAAGAAGAAGAAGAAGAAGAAGAAGAAGAAGAAGAAGAAGAAGAAGAAGAAGAAGAAGAAGAAGAAGAAGAAGAAGAAGAAGGGGTGGAAGGAGAAAAAGGAAGAGGAAGGGGAACTTGATGCGGCGTATCGTGGCCAAAATACAAGTATGACATCTCTTTGAAAGTCAGAGCCTGGAGGCCATAGGGCTTGCGGGTCACGAGGTCCGACTTTGGGGTGAGCGGACCGGGTGCCATTCCCCAAGGAGACAGTGTAGATTTTTACAATATAAGACAAGTATGGCATTATTCCCCCACCTTTTTTTGTGTGCACAAGTTCACTCTCTTTTAACTCAAGCGTAGTCCACACATGTGCTACTGATTCTAGTGCACTGGACTTACTGTGTGTGTGTGTGTGTGAGTGTGTGTGTGTGTGTGTGTGTGAGTGTGTGTGTGAGTGTGTGAGTGTGTGTGTGTGTGAGTGTGTGTGTGTGAGTGTGAGTGTGTGTGTGTGAGTGTGTGAGTGTGTGAGTGTGTGAGTGTGTGAGTGTGTGTGTGTGTGAGTGTGTGTGTGTGAGTGTGAGTGTGTGTGTGTGAGTGTGTGAGTGTGTGAGTGTGTGTGTGAGTGTGTGTGTGTGTGTGAGTGTGTGTGAGTGTGTGTGTGTGTGTGTGTGTGAGTGTGTGTGTGTGAGTGTGTGTGTGTGTGTGAGTGTGTGTGAGTGTGTATGTGTGTGTGTGTGAGTGGTGTGTGTGTGTGTGTGAGTGTGTGTGTGTGTGTGTGAGTGTGTGTGTGTGAGTGTGTGTGTGTGTGAGTGTGTGTGTGTGTGTGTGTGTGTGTGGCTTAGCTGTCCCTATAACCAGTGTTCCTCGCCATCTGACCCTGGGGCAGTGGATCGGCGCCATGGGAGCTAAACACTGAGGCCCGTGTACAACTACTCTAATGCAACAAACGGAAGTGAGTGGTGGTAATGACATACGAAGACACTCCGTGGCTTATTAAGTGTTACAGAAAAATACCATGGAACAAGAAGAAGAGAAATACTGACATTCTAAAAGATCTGAATGTTTGTGCCTTGCTGTACGTATGAATATGGATATGTGGGCGAGAGAGAGTGAGAGAGAGAGAGAGAGAGAGAGAGAGAGAGAGAGAGAGAGAGAGAGAGAGAGAGAGAGAGAGAGAGAGAGAGAGAGAGAGAGAGAGAGAGAGAGAGAGTATGTATCAGTAAACTTTTGTTAGTGAGTTTGTGATTGTGAGTGAGTATATGTGTATGCGGGGGAGTGTACTTATGTGTTATTGAGTGAGTGCATAACTGTGAGAGTTTGCGTAAGTGATGTAAGTATGTATGCATTTATGTAACTATGTATTTATGCATGTACTTGTGTATGTGTGTCTGTCTGTCTCATAACATGGTAATATGCATTGTTTATGTTCACAACTTTCATTTGACAATGTCTCTTCCCCCCCCCCCCCCCCCCCCCCCCCTTTCCATGTGAATGTAACATGCAAAATAGTTAGCTGATGAACAACAGATAAGTGATTGGAAGGGCCGTGCGTGCCCAATTTGTGACCCTTTGACTATAAAGTTCGTTCGTAAGTTCGTTCGAACATCGAAAACAATTGGCTGATTAAAAGCATGTCTTGGAAACAAATATTAAAGGCCACTGTGAATTGAAAAGAACAGCGACAGACCAGAGTCAGGGGTCAGCAAGCACGAACATGAACACACTTCATTGAAGACATCAAGGACGTGAAAGTACATGCGGAAGCACAACTTGTAAAAGAGTGAGAATCTATTCACCGGATTGTGACACGAGCGGGGTTCACCAAACTGCCTGCTCGTGTGGCGTCGTTTTTAGAGTAACCAACCAATCATCAAAGCCGTCTTTATCCGACCTATATTTTATATTTCTGATTGGCTAGCGGTAGGACAAAAATAACCTACGCGTTTTACAACCGCACTAGTAGTTTCCCCAGCCTGTACAATGACAACATCGAATACCTTATTCATTAATTCGGATTACTAGTTATATGCAAAATTCCAGTAAATCTACGCAAGGTGATCAGAATGACAATCGGACAGGCAATCAGGTACGTTACTGGGCCTTGTTTTCATTAAAATTCACAGGGAATTCCGTTAAGATTTTCTCGTGTTTTCTAAATCAGCTGTTTGGATATTCGTGTAGGTTCCCTGTTTGGCTGTTTTCATTGCATAACGTGTAATATTATCTATTCCTGTCAGTTATTAAGATCATATTTAGTGATATTTTATTTCATAGCTATGCATTAATACATCAGGCCATGTTGTTTGTAGATATTGTATACATTTGTCTCTTCAGTTTGGTACTAAGGGAAAATGTTAACAGTGATGCGTGAGGGATTCTCCATGCAGATGACTATGCGACTCGTAAAACATACTTATAGCCGGAGAAACATATGTTTGTTTAAGAATAAACAATATGTACATTTTGTTGCGAAATATACTTCTAATAAAGTGAACAGAATAAATAATGTAGAATTAGTTTATCAACAGAACTCGGTCGTCTGTAACCTACATTTTTAATCGGGTTTCGGCCTTGACATTACTGCCTGTGTATAGCAGACTCATCTGGCAGTAACGGGTTTTGCGCTTTAACTCTTTCAGTCTTGGAAGGCTACATCGTATGACTAGGTATGACCAAACTTAGACGGGAAATTTATGACAATAACAATATCACAAGTGTATTACTTTCCTAGAGGTTAAATATACGCAATTTAGTCTTTGGCGGTGAAAAGGGGGGGGGGGGGGGGGGGGTGCGTATGGCGAAGAACGCCGAACTCTCACTAGAGAGACTCAGGTTCGAATCCTAGGTAAGGTGATGGATTTTTTAATGTCGGTGGTAAAACGAAAACCATAACCTTAATTCCCCAGGCTCAAAGATCACACCCCCCCCCCCCAGTTCTTGTTATACATCGCAAGTAATGGCGGTCTTTAATATATCTTGTTTGGACAAAACGCAAGAAGTATGTAGAGGGAAGTATGTAAAGAGAAGTATGTAGAGGAAAGTATGTAAAGAGAAGTATGTAGAGGAAAGTATGTAAAGAGAAGTATGTAGAGGAAAGTATGTAAAGAGAAGTATGTAGAGGAAAGTATGTAAAGAGAAGTATGTAGAGGAAAGTATGTAAAGAGAAGTATGTAGAGGAAAGTATGTAAAGAGAAGTATGTAGAGGAAAGTATGTAAAGAGAAGTATGTAGAGGAAAGTATGTAAAGAGAAGTATGTAGAGGAAAGTATGTAAAGAGAAGTATGTAGAGGAAAGTATGTAAAGAGAAGTATGTAGAGGAAAGTATGTAAAGAGAAGTATGTAGAGGAAAGTATGTAAAGAGAAGTATGTAGAGGAAAGTATGTAAAGAGAAGTATGTAAAGGGAAGTATGTAAAGAGAAGAAGTATGTAAAGGGAAGTATGTAAAGGGAAGTATGTAAAGGGAAGTATGTAAAGGGAAGTATGTAAAGGGAAGTATGTAAAGGGAATTATGTAAAGAGAAGTATGTAAAGGGAATTATGTAAAGGGAATTATGTAAAGAGAAGAAGTATGTAAAGGGAATTATGTAAAGGGAAGTATGTAAAGGGAAGTATGTAAAGGGAAGTATGTAAAGGGAAGTATGTAAAGGGAATTATGTAAAGAGAAGAAGTATGTAAAATGAAGTATGTAAAGGGAAGTATGTAAAGGGAAGTATGTAAAGGGAAGTATGTAAATGGAAGTATGTAAAGGGAAGTATTTAAAGGGCACTTGTCCACGCCTTGCGACGTGTTTGGTATACGATCCTAGCCCCATGTCTCGGAAACTCCTGGGGGTTGTCACTGGAGTTATGGAGTCTGTGCTCTGTGCGATGGTCTCGTCATAGGGAGCTTCATGTGGGATAACACTCAATGCAATGAAGTCGATCCACATATCTGTAAACGTTTAACTCCCATATTTTTATAGGGAAATTGGGAATCCATGGGTGATATGGATAATATAACTATGGACAGACAGACAGGTAAACGAGTAGAAAGTTGGTAGGTAGGCTGGCTGGCATGCTAATTGATTTACTTGTCTCTGTTAGTAACAGTAGTAGCAGTAGTAGTATCAGTAGTATCAGTAGTAGTAGTAGTAGTAGTAGTAGTAGTAGTAGTAGTAGTAGTAGTAGTAGTAGTAGTAGTAGTAGTAGTAGTATCAGTAGTAGTAGTAGTAGTAGTAGTAGTAGTAGTAGTAGTAGTAGTAGTAGTAGTAGTAGCAGCAGCAGCAGCAGTAGTAGTAGTAGCAGCAGCAGGAGTAGTAGTAGTAGTAATAATAGTAGTAGTAGTAGTAGTAGTAATAGTAGTAGTAGTAGTAGTAGTATCAGTAGTAGTAGTCGTAGTAGTAGTAGTAGTAGTAGTAGTAGTAGTAGTAGTAGTAGTAGTAGTAGTAGTAGTAGTAGTGTGTGTTGTTTGTCCATCAAGAATGATGATGACCATTATTTCATCCAGTGGGGTTGAAATTATGGAGCCGTGGGTTCTGAGATGGCTGATATGGCCTATTTTGGCTCGAAATGTTCTTTGACAATGTGGACAAAGAATAGTAGTAGTAGTAGTAGTAGTAGTAGTAGTAGTAGTAGTAGTAGTAGTAGTAGTAGTAGTAGTAGTAGTAAGTAGTAGTAGTAGTAGTAGTAGTAAGTAGTAGTAGTAGTAGTAGTAGTAGTAGTAGTAGTAGTAGTAGTAGTAGTAGTAGTAACAGTAGTAGTATTATTAATATTAGTAGTAGTAGTAGTAGTAGTAGTAGTAGTAGTAGTAGTAGTAGTAGTAGTAGTAGTAGTAGTAGTAGTAGTAGTAGTAGTAGTAGTGGTAGTAGTGGCAGTAGTAGTAGAAGTAGTAGTAGTAGTAGTAGTAGTAGTAGTAGTAGTAGTAGTAGTAGTAGTAGTAGTAGTAGTAGTAGTCGTTGTAGTAGTAGTAGTAATAGTTGTAGTAGTAGTAGTAGTAGTAGTAGTAGTAGTAGTAGTAGTAGTAGTAGTAGGGTCAGTGTACAGAATAATCATTCCCGTGTCGATGTGGATCGAACACGCGACCACCGAGTCACCAGGCGAGTGTCACCTACACTACCACGCCTCCACTTTGAATGGTACAGGCGGGGAATACTCTATCACTAGTACGACGCGCAGAAGAGAAGGCACTCGACTGACCCTAATCAGAATAGCGGTGGAATGTTTCACGTTTTTACATTCCCTCTTACTAGTAACACTGTATTTGTTTCGTCAACGCAATTCCTTATTTTTAACGCGCCTGCCCGAGAAATCAATAAACAGCCCGTTGTGTTTACAAGGCCGGTGCACGTGTTTACAATGTTTTCATCGTTCTAGATTCCTCTGTCGTTCTGTTACTTGTCATCTTCATGCTGAACTGTCACGTGATCTATTTATCTCTGAACTTTCAGGTGACTGGCCGTTGGATGATGACTAAAGGGGTTTACTGCGTTTCTGGCAAAGAATGCCTCATACATCACGCGCTTCCACTCCTACTTGTTCATAGACTTCTGACGGCGCATTTATTAGAACAATTCTCCCTGGCAAGTTATTACGGTTTAAAAACAGACATTATTTGAGGTTTTAAAATAAACCGACACGGTTGCATCATGCTCGCAGCCGTAGTTTTCTTATCTGTTCACATTTCCCACTCCTCCACGTATATTTGTTAACAGTAACCAAGTTCTTGTTTTTTTATCTTGAGATATGTATACGATTGGATGGATTTTAAGGCTAATATTTCTACGGCATGATATCACCACTCCTATACCCGTCCGATGGCAAGTGAGCCCTTAATAAATGGGCCACCTCAACCAGAAGACAATAGTTGTGCCACACATTTAAAAAAAAAAAAAAGGGACCAAACAACAATGAACGGTGGAATAATGGGAAGTAGGAGTGTGTCACAGTTATAACTTAAAAGTTGTTAATATGGTAGCAGACGTGTTGTTTTATAACGCAATGGCAACATTTCGACCTTATATGAGCCCGTAGAAGAGACCGGAAGTAGCTTAATTAAGACGATTAATCATCTCGTGGCATTTAATCAGTTTTAATCCTGGCAACGAATATTTTTAGACCCTGTTCGACACTGCCTATAATATCTTTGTCGCCTCTTGTGACAGGCATGTTAGGTTAATATTATTATTCTTTGCTGTTAGTCGTTACTCTGACCCTTCTGTACCAAGTTACTGTGCACTAGTCAATGAGTGTGTAAGTATTAAAGTGAATGCATTATGGGGCAGACGGAGTTTAGCTAATAATTAGGATATTATGGGGTAATGTAACAACTGTCTGTAATATGGTGCTAGTTGTGGTAGTAATTATACTAGTAATAGTAGACGTAATAATAGTAGTAATAGAAGGTAACGTAGTAGTAGTAGTAGTAGTAGTAGTAGTAGTAGTAGTAGTAGTAGTAGTAGTAGTAGTAGTAGTAGTTATAGTATAGTAGTAGTAGTAGCAGTAGTAGTAGTAGTATCAGCAGCAGCAGTAGCAGCAGCAGAAGCAGCAGCAGTAGTAGTAGTAGTAGTAGTAGTAGTAGTAGTAGTAGTAGTAGTAGTAGTAGTAGTAGTAGTAGTAGTAGTAGTGGTAGCAGCAGTAGCAACTGTAGCGGTAGAAGTGTTAGTTGTAGGATAATCGTAGTAATTAATAACAGCCATCATCCATCCATCTCCCTTCCTGCCTGCCCGCTTGCCTGCCTGCCTATCTACCTAACTATCTAACTATCTATTTATCAATCAATCAATCAAGCAAGCAAGCAATTAGTCACCAAACTAAAGGTCAGCTGTACAGAGCCTCCCACGTCCTGCCCCCCTCCCCCTTTTCTCAATGTACACTCATATAACTTTCCCCCATTCCATCTTTTTTTGTGTTGTTGTTGTCTACCCGCCTGTAACGTTGTCTTCCTCTTACTCATTTCCCCTCTACCTGTGCCGCTGTCACAAACTTTAATGAGCAGCGGTTTCCATGTATATTGCCAAAGTACCCTTCTTGTCCGACCTTGCTCTCATTTAATGTTTTCTTAAATCTTAGTGTTTGCATTACTTCTTTGTTTTCTTATACCGCCTTATGATCCATATTCGCAAGATCAGCTTGCCCGATTGGATAAAAGTACTGGCTCTTAAATTTCCGGTGTGCTAATTGTGAGGTAGCGGGTTAAATCCCTGCAGAGGTCATTTGGACTAAAATATTGACTTCACGTCTTTCACACGAGGACGTAAATTACAAGTACCCTGAAGTCGGAACGGATTCGCCTGATGGCGAGGGACACTGGTATTAGGGAAAGCTAACTCACACGCAAAAATCAGTCCAGTGTGGTCTACGCATAAGTTCAAATCGAGTGAACAAAACAAAACAAGAATCCATATCCATATCATATCCATATCCATATCCATCTTAACAACCCGATTTCGAAAGCTTCAGTATTCTCTAGAAAGTTTATATACGCGTGTTTAGATTTATAAACATCGTTTATGCCAATGTTTATGTTTTGATCTCTAGCTAAAGTAGATTTATCCAGAAATCAGTGTTTATGATTTGATCTCTAGCTAAAGTAGATTTATCCAGAAATCAGTGTTTATGATTTGATCTCTAGCTAAAGTAGATTTATCCAGAATTCAGTGTTTATGTTTTGATCTCTAGCTAAAGTAGATTTATCCAGCAATCAGTGTTTATATTTTGATCTCTAGCTAAAGTATATCTCTAGCTAAAGTAGATCTCTAGCTAAAGTAGATTTATCCAGAAATCAGTGTTTATGTTGTGATCTCTAGCTAAAGTAGATCTCTAGCTAAAGTAGATCTCTAGCTAAAGAAGATTTATTCAGAAATCAGAGCGCTCACAACCGTGCAGTAAGACCAGACCAGTTAGGTAAGCAGACGTGACTGCCAGATTTTAGGCGTTGCCATCATGACGTAGCTAAACTAGGCGTTAAGTGAACTCCCCGCTTGAAAAGGCGTTCTTCGCGATGTTTCACCCTTACTCATCTATCTCAGGTGTTTTCCCGGTGACCTCGTAGGATTTCCTTGGTCGGTTAGGTGCATTTTGTGTGATATTCACTAGCACAGGAACGGAGATTATGGGGTTTGCCCTTTGCCGTGAAGTTGGAACAGCAGCTAACGACTAATGGTTAGCTTTAGTCTTCTTGTCTAAGAGCTTGTTGATCTGTTTCTTCAATCCTGATATTTGTCCGTGAAGATGTATCTTTCCAGCTGTGATATTTTCGTATAAAGAAGGAGGATGGGTAGGAAAGAAGAAAAAGGATGAGGTAAGAATAATGAGGATGAGGAGAGAAGATGAAGAAAGAGGAGGAGGAAGAGAAAGAAGACGAAGAATGAAATTGAGGAGGGAGGAAGTTGGAGAAGAGGAAGAAGAAGAGAACGAGAAAGAAGTACAGGAGTGAAAAAAAGGAAGGAAGAAGAGAGCAGCAGAAAACGAAGACGAACAGAACAAGTAGAAACAAGAATACAGAACAGAACCTGCAGCATAAGAAGATGGTGAAAAAAGAAGCTGATGGAAGAAGAGAAATAAGGAAGAATTAGAAGGAGGATGTGAAGAAGAGAAGGATGAATAAGGAAATAATAAATGTCTTTGGGAATTCCCGTATTGTGGCTTATTTTTGGCTTCCGTTCTCAGGTATTGAATGAATCTCTTTTATTATTTTATTGATTGAAATCTCCTACACCTGCTCCTCCACATAAATCCTCATCGTTCCTGGAACATTATCCGCGTTTCAACATAAAACATCTTACCTTCATAACCTTGACAGCGATGTACTTAAATTATTTCACCAATTGTCGAAGGGGGTTTTCCAGTCGAGGAAGGCGTTAGTCGAGCGGAAGAACAGTTTGGCAAAGGAAGAATAAGGATGGGCGGATAATTTACGGGTCTATCCCGGCGTGTTACGGGCTTGCCGAACGCACTTGTTGAACCCGCGCAAAGTTCAATAAATAGATCGAGGGCATGCGTACGTACTTACGTGGGTTGTTGTTTGTGACCTGCTGCTTTAAAAAAAGGTCGCTTAAAAGTCGACAGGGTCGACCTGTTGCTTTATTGTTTCTTATTATCATCATTACGTGCCATGCCGATAAGCATGGGTGGTCATGTTTCGCATTTGACGAAACGTAATTTTCTTGACATGTATAAAGACGGTAGTTTGTCATTGATTTTCTTTTTAGTAGTGGCTATACTGGTCGACGACCCTAGTCAATGTCTCTGTGGCAAAGTGGTCAAGCCGTTTGACTCGTGCTCGGAAGGTTGTGGGTTCGATTCCGGGCCGCGTCCTTCGGTTTACGAGTTAAATGTTTCGGAGACTCCTGTGGGTCGTCGCTAAAAGCTACGGAGTTCGTGCTTTGTGCGACGCTTTCCGTGCTGCGGAAAGAAACCGATCCATATGGGATAAAACCCGGTGCAATGAAGTCGACCCTGTCGACTTTTAAGCGACTTTTTTAGTCAATGTCTTCACAAAAACAGATTCTCTGCCTACCGTAGTGAAATTGGGGACTACAACCTACAGCTATCTGTCAGCTGCGCTTCAGCTTCATCCACCACCTGCACTCTTGGCTTCACTTAACCCTATAAACGGGTACTCCACCTTGGCCATGCGTGAGGCTATTCTATTTCTAGTTAACTATTACACGGGAATCAGCGTGGCCGCAGGATTAAAGCGCTTACGATTAAACTTCGTGTGCGCTGCCCGCGGGTTAATAAGATTGTTCCCTATACTTGCCAGTTGGCCTAAAATATTGACTTCTCGTTCATAAAGTCATGGGAAACTACTGGGACGTAAAATTGCCTAGTTAATCAATCTAGAGTTGGGGGTTGAGCGCAATAATCGAAGAACATGCAGTAATAATAATAATAATAATAATAATAATAATAATAATAATAATAATACATAAAGAGAGACCAGTGGATTTTTTTTTTTTTTTGGGGGGGGGGGGGGGTTCGATGTTGTCAAATCGTCTGGTAAGTCGGGGGGGGGGGGGGGGGTGGAATAGTTTCAAGTCCTTTTGAGGACAGGCCAGTAATTGGAGGCCTGTGACTATTTTCCAAATCGCTTTGATGAGAGGTCAGTGAGTTGGGAGAATCGGAAAGGGGGGGGGGGGGTGTATTTAGGTCATTGTGACGACAGGTCCGTTTCTGGTTGCCAATATTGTTATGTTGTTGTGACGACAGGTCAGTTTTAGGTTAACGATGTTTTGTTCTTTTTTTCAAGATGGGAGTTCAGTGTTTGGGCCGATGTTTTCAAGTCCTTTTGAAGGGGGGGGGGGGGGGGGAAGTTGGGAGAGGAAGGGTGCCTTTTATAATCATTTTAACAGATCTCCCAAGCAATTATTAGGTTTTTAAAAAAAAGCAAAACACCCTGGGTGCTTTCGCCTTCATGTTTGCCAATTTTCACTAATTTTTTCTTTTTTTTCCCGCATATCCTTTACAGGACATCGCTGTCAACATCAGCATCTTTTAGCTGATTGTTGATTTCTTGGCAAGATTACGCTCAGTTGTTTGACATTGATTTCTGAGCGACCGGCTCACCACATACCCCGTAAGTTACCGACGCAGAGAGAACCGCCACCGATTCTCGCGCTCGTCACGTTAATCACGAGAGTGTACGGGATTACGGAGAAAGGCGTTAACTCCTAGGCCAAGGAGACTGGCTTTCACTAAGTTATCAAGTTTATATGGCAACATATGTCTAATAACGCTGGACTGTATACGCCTAATTAATGTAATCGATTCACTGTACTTAATATAGACAGCCAAAATCGAGTAGGCAGTCTGAACGGTAAAACCTTGGAGGGATGATTATCTGCGGGCAAAGTTTGCTAAATGCAAATTCCCTCATGTCTAGACTTGTTGAATCAAGTTTCGTCACTCAAACACAGAGTTGAGTGCGTGGTGCGACACTGTGAGCTGTGAGTTTCTTTCCAGATGCTTTTTTCTAAAAATGTGTGTCCACTTTGGCTGTGATGAGAAATGCTGATTCAGAAAATGGCGGACGGATAGTTGCTATGGCTGCCTTATGCGATGTTGCTTGTGCGGGTTGCTTGTGTTTGCTCGAACGGCTGTCTTCCTCCACAATAACTGGTATATTCAAGTGGAGGACGGCTTACATATCGTTGCTTCGGCGATGACGTCTTCTTGAAGCTATTGTTTCCTTCGCGAGTTCACGTGGGACAATTATAAACGTTTCGTGTGGTTTTCGCTGACACAGGGATGGAGCAATTATGGGGCGACGACGACCACGACCACGACCTCCACTACTGCACTTAAAAATACCTGACGTCCTGTAACATTTACTGTAAATGATTCAGCGCCGAAGGATAATATATCGCCAAATATGACCTCCAATTTGGACAGCGGGACAGTATAGCGCCATATAAGTGGCATACTGTTATTTGTTTTGTAGTATGTTCCGCAATTTCACTGCTCAGTGAATGAACATTTATTTATACTATAATACCTGTTTATTTGTTTGTGTACAATGTTTTAGTTTTAGTTTAGTTTAGTTTAAAATGTGTACAATGTTTTAGGTTTAGTTTAGTTTAGTTTACAATGTGTACAATGTTTTAGTTTTAGTTTAGTTTAGTTTACAATGTATACAATGTTTTAGTTTTAGTTTAGTTTAGTTTACAATGTGTACAATGTTTTAGTTTTAGTTTATTTTAGTTTACAATGTGTACAATGTTTTAGTTTTAGTTTAGTTTAGTTTACAATGTGTACAATGTTTGGTCCGAGCGTACCTTTTGTTTGGCACCGAATCAGTTAATGTAAAGAAAATAACGGAAGACTTGGAAGCAAACTACCGTTAAAATCAGTTAATGTAAAGAAAATAACGGAAGACTTGGAAGCAAAATACCGTTAAAATCAGTTAATGTAAAGAAAATATCGGAAGACTTGGAAGCAAAATACCATTAAAATCAGGTAATGTAAAGAAAATAACGGAAGACTTGGAAGCAAAATACCGTTAAAATCAGTTAATGTAAAGAAAATAACGGAAGACTTGGAAGCAAAAACCGTTAAAATCAGTTAATGTAAAGAAAATATCGGAAGACTTGGAAGCAAAATACCGTTAAAATCAGTTAATGTAAAGAAAATATCGGAAGACTTGGAAGCAAAATACCGTTAAAATCAGTTAATGTAAAGAAAATATCGGAAGACTTGGAAGCAAAATACCGTTCAGACTGCCTATTCAATTTTGGTGGTGCAGTAGCTAGTATGCTTGTCTGTGGGTGCGGTGGCCAGGTGTTCGACTTCCTCCGTTCCCTGACACCCTCCCCCTCCCCCCACCTCCCAATTTACCTGGGCTTCTGATTCCATCTATCCAAAACAAAACGAAAGTAGGGTACCTGTTAATTTCCGATGAAGCAAAATTGGCAGATGTGAGCTCTCCCCTATCAAGTGCCGATTTGTCTAAATATTTGGAGCTACCACCATGTACCAAAACGCCTCATGGCGGGATAATAAGAGTCTTTATATATATGTTGTTGTTGTTTGTCCATCAAGAATGATGATGACCATTCATTTCATCCAGTGGGGTTGAAGGTGTGGAGCCGTGGGTTCTAAGATGGCTGATAAGGCCTATTTTGGCTCGAAATGTTCTTTGACAATGTGGACAAAGAATGCTTGACGTCTCTGGAGGAGGATTTCCTGCAGTGGTTTTTCTGTCCTGCCTTTTCTTCACAGCTCTTGCAGTCCTGGTTGCCTCACATATGACTGCACCTTTGCGCAATGATGCACGCCACGAATTTCGGTCTCTGGCTGCAGCCTCCCAGGTGTCATGATGAATTCCAAAAGCATTCAGTGAAATTTTCAGAGTGTCTTTAAAACGTTTCCTCTGGCCACCTTGGGAGCGTTTACCACAACGCAGTTCGCTGTAAAAAATTCGTTTAGGGAGCCTGTGATCTGGCATGCGAGTCAAGTGACCAGCCCAGCGAATCTGATTCTTCATCAGTAGAGTGTGGATACTGGGCATGGATGCTCTTTCTAGGACTTCAGTGTCTGGAATCTTGTCTTGCCATTTAATCTTCAGTAGCTTCCTTAGGCAGACTGTGTGGAAGTGGTTTAATTTCCTAGCGTGTCGCTGATAAACAGTCCAGGTTTCACAAGCATATAGCAGTGTGGATAATACAACTGCTTTGTAGACTTTTAGCTTTGTTTGCAGGCTTATTCCAGTTCTGTCCCATACATTCTTGTACAGTCTGCCAAAGGCTGCACTGGCCTTGGAGATTCTTGCATTCACTTCGTCATCGATTGTGGCAGCTTGTGACACGGTGCTGCCAAGATAGGTAAATTTGTCCACAACACTTAGTCTATGATCATTCACTTTGATATTCGGCACAATGTGATTATTCCCTGGAGCTGGCTGGTACATAACTACAGTCTTCTCCAAGTTGATATTGAGCCCAAAGTTGGCACAGGCATGTGAGAAAGCTGAAACATTATGTTGCATGTCCGCCTCTGAGTTGGCGTATAGAGCGCAATCATCAGCAAACAGGAGCTCTCTGACGGTGCCGCTGTTAATTTTGGTTTTAGCTTTCAGCCTTCTGAGATTGAATAACTTTCCATCCATACGGTAGTTGATGTCTATTCCAATGTCGTCGTTCTCGAAGGCATTCATCAACATGGCTGAAAACATGAGGCTGAACAGTGTTGGTGCCAGGACACAATCCTTGCTTCACTCCATTGGTGACAGGAAAGGGTTCAGACAGCTCACCATTTTCCTGTACTCTTGCCTGCATGCCGTCATGAAATAGCCGCACTATTTGGACAAACTTTCGTGGACAGCCATATTTTGCCATAATCTTCCACAGTCCTTCTCTGCTGACTGTATCAAAAGCCTTGGTAAGGTCAATGAAAGTGGAGAACATTTCGCAGTTCTGTTCCTGACATTTCTCTTGCAGCTGCCTTGCAGCGAAAATCATGTCAACAGTTCCACGTTCTTTTCTGAAGCCACATTGACTCTCAGGAAGAAGACCTTGATTGAGATGGGCTGTGAGGCGATTGAGAAGAATTCTGGCGAGTATCTTCCCTGCAATTGAAAGCAAGGAGATGCCTCGGTGGTTGTCACAGGATTGGCAGTTTCCTTTACGTTTGTAAAGGTGGACTATTGACGCGTCCTTAAAATCTTGTGGCATGGTCTCGTTCATCCATATGTTTGTGAAGACTTGGTGAAGCTGCTCTGTTAGGACCGGCCCACCTGCCTTGTATATCTGTGCTGGGATGGAGTCAGGACCAGGTGCCTTGCCGCTGGAGAGTTGCTGGATGGCTTTGTTTATTTCCACTATGGTTGGCAGGTCATCAAGAGTCTCATTGGTGGGAACTTGAGGAAGGCAATTGATGGTTTCATCATCGAAGAAGGAAGTTGCATTTTAAGATTTTGCTGAAATGCTCTGCCCAGCGTTGGAGGATTTCTTTCTTATCGGTGACCAATGTTCCCCCGTCTGCACTGAGGAGGGGAACTATGCCTGGTGATGAAGGACCATAGACCGCTTTCAGTGAGTCGTAGAAGTTTTTCATATCGTGTCTGTCAGCAAAGCCCTGAATTTCATCAGCTTTGCTGCTCAGCCAGAAGTCCCGCATGTGCCGAAGTTTCTGCTGCACTACTCTCTGAATGTTCTTGAAAGCATCTTTTTTTGATGTTGACTTTGGGTCATTCAAATGTGCCTTGAGGAGAAGATGTTTCTCGGTCAGCAATTGGTTGATGTCTTCGGAATTTTCATCAAACCAGTCTTTGTGCTTTCGGGGGGCTGGACCCAGGATTTCCATAGCAGTGTTGTAAATCGTGTCCTTTAGGGCTCTCCATTCTGTTTCTGTATCCTGTTTAGCTTCAGCATTGGGCTTGAGGCGGTCTTCCAGCATATTTTCAAATGACTGCTGCACTTTCTTGCTGTTTAGGCGGGTGACATTTAGCTTTGTTTGCATTTTCGCCCCTTGAGGACGCCGTGGTGGCCTGATGTGGATGTTCATTTTCGAGACAATGAGACGATGGTCTGTCCAACATTCGGCACCACACATGGATTTTGTCACTCGAACGTCTTGTCTGTCACTCCTCCTGACGATGACATAGTCAATGAGGTGCCAGTGTTTCGAGCGAGGGTGCATCCACGATGTCCTATTTCTCATGGGGAGACGGAAAATTGTGTTCGTAATCAGGAGACCATGTTCGGCACATGTCTGAAGGAGGCGGAGTCCATTGCTGTTACAATTTCCGACTCCATGCTTTCCAATAATGCCACTCCAAGAGGTGGTGTCCGTGCCTACTCTGGCATTGAAATCCCCAAGGAGTATAAGTTTGTCTCCTTTGGGAACAGATGTTAATACATTGTGCAGGTCCTCATAGAACTTATTCTTGACATCATCTTCGTTGGTCATAGTTGGTGCGTAGACACTCACAATGGTTGCGTGCTTCCTTCCATTTAGCAGAGGCAACTTCATGGTCATGAGCCTGTCGTTTACAGCCTTTGGAAATCCAGCTAATTTGCCGACCAGGGCCGACTTAATGGCAAATCCCACACCGGATTGGCGTCTTTCCTCGCTTTTCCTTCCACTCCAGAAAAATGTGTAGCCGGCACCAATTTCACAGATTTGGCCTTCTTCTGCAAGTCGTGTCTCGCTCAAGGCTGCAATGTCGATGTTGTACCTGCCCAGCTCTCTCCCAATCAGTGCTGTTCGTCTCTCTGGACCCGACGCGCCGTCTCTGTCAAGTAGGGTGCGTACATTCCAAGTTCCAATTGTTAAGGGAATATGGTTTACTCTTTTAGCTTTGCTTGTTTTATCTTTCTTTGTATGTCGACCGCAGTTTAGGGTACCCACCAACCGCGGCTAGCTGGTTAGGTAGTGATGGAACAGACAATGTTTAGGGCACCTTTTCTAGCCCCTTCTTCATGCTATGGAGGTGAGCAGTGTGTTCCTATAGAGGGCTGCTCAGTCGCTCAGGGGGCTGCCGAATCCCACTGCTGCTCCGGTCAGTAGAAGACGACCATATGGCCTGAGCCGCCTGTGTGCAGGTCTGCGACTACGGCTGCCAGCGTACCCACGCCTGCCGCTTTGCCGCTCGCCCATCGCCACAGGGCTTGAAGGTGATATGTGACGTTGGATGAAGAATGACTTGCGCGATGACTTGGATTAAAGTGAGGAAGAGTTGCGCAATTCGTCGACCTCACTCTCTCGCCTGAGTCCATCTGAGTCCAGTGGCAAGACAAGTCGAGACGATTGGAGACGAATACAGGTGCAGTGGATGACCAGGGCGCTCTACGTGCCTTGCCGTGCTCATTACGTTCTACAACGCTTTGCAGGTAAACGCCGTCTTGCCCGTTGAATCAGGAATGATTTCTTCCGCGCAGTCTGCCGAATCCTGTCTTCATATGCTGGGTAGGCATACCCTAGTTTACCTCTTGGTTTGACACCAAATCGGATACCCAATTTATATATATAAAAACAATTTTGCTCACACACAATAAAAGCGTAAAGAATGCAGCCGACAGATAGTCGTTAGTCGCCGTTAAAACTTCATTGGTTATGGTCTTAATTAAGCTCAAATCAAATCAAATCAACTTTATTTTAAAAGGGTCACAAATTTTGGCACGCAGGCCCGTCTTACATTCGGCCCTTCCAATCACTTGTCTTTCATTCATCAAGAGCATTATACATTTACATAGGAAGAAAAATAAACATTGTGAAATGAATGTTGTGAACATAAACAAGGCAAATTACTATGTTATGAGGCCCATCTCCCACCTACCCATACATCACCCCACCCACACACACACAATCACCCAGGGACACATACATACTCCACCAATCGACCCATCCCCTCCCGCACATCCCCCACCCACACACACACTGCTCTCACCTGTTCCCCCAACCAAAACACACTCGCCATCCACAAACACCCCCACCAACCCACACATCCCACGCCCACCCACATACACATCCTAACCCTCACATCCTCTCCCCACCCACACCTCCAACCACCCACCCCCCCCCCCAGCCACACCTCCAACCACCCACCCCCCCCCCCCCCCCAGCCACACCTCCATCGACCACATATTCCCCCACCACGCACACACATACCCCACCAACCCACAACATCGCACATCCACTCACACATCCCCAAACCATACACACACATCCCCACCAACTGACATCTCCCTACCCACGCACACACACACATCTCCCTAACCACTTATTTCACCGCTCACCACGGTAGGCAGGGGATCTCTTTGTACAGACAATGGCCACGGTCACCGAGCAGTATGGTCACTGCGAAGAAGGAAAATCATAGCAGACTACCTTCTTTACAGATCCTCAGAGAAACACGATTGGTCAATTCACAGAATATCATATAACATAGACCTGATGAAACATCAAAGTGAAAAGAGCCATTCTGAAACAAGTAAATGTATTTAGGTACTTGGCTACTATAATAACAGCAGATGGAAGGTGCATTGGGGAAGTTGAATGCAGAATATCCCAAGTAAAGGCAGCTACTTACTAGTATGCGACAAGTACAATAGAGAGCGAAGGGACCTGAGAGATCACTTCGTCAAAACTGGGAACACAATGACAATGACGGAGTGCCTGCACATAAACAGCAACCCGGAAACACAGCGACTGGTCAGACAGTTCCTATGCAGAACAGGGTAGACCGTATAACCTCCCTACACTGTATATATGTATATGTGTGTTTGTTTGTATTTGTGCATGTTTATATATGTTTTAAAAAAAAATAATTCATAAACATATTTACCAAAAAAAAACAAAAAAAAAAAAACTGGCGGGGTGAATGGCAGGAAGGTGGGTTGGCTCCTCCGTAGAGCACCTCAGCTGGGAGGACAGGGAGACCTGGTCATCTTGTTGCCACACCACACCCACACGCGATGAAGAAAAACGCCAAATCACAAACGTAAAGGAGTTCGGGCCGCTGGCCGGGGGGACAACTTGAGACTTGCATTTGAATGCTCTGCCCTTGCCTACATCGAGTCCTTATGAGGACTGGACATGACCGGGACTAGCCCCGATGAGAATAACACAAGAAACGGCAAGCACGTAGCAGTGCTAACAGAGAAAAGAAGCCAACAAACGAGAGAAGGCGGGCCCCAGTAGGCCCAACCGGTCTTTTACCAAGACCAGCACAAAACAAATCTATCCGACGAACAGAGCGGAACCAATAAAACCAGTAGGAATTAGGACTAACAATCCACACAACCACGGCTCTCAACAATAACCACAGCTGATGAAGCAGGTTAGACGAGGCCGAATTTGGAATTTTGTGTGTGTGTGTGTGGAAAATTGGAAAAATTGGTAAAGGCAGCTGTTCACAAAATGAAGCATATTCTCTAACATCATCTTCATCGATCGAGGTGGAGAAAAGGATTCTTAAGAGATATATTAAACCAATCTTAATGTACGGAAGCAAATCAAGGACAATTGGCAGGTAAGTGAAAAAGTATGTGGAAGCTGCGCGGATGTGGTTTTATAGACGAAAGATGACAACACCGTGGACGCTTAGAAAGACAAATAAAGAAACCTTGAAAGAGGTTAACTCACAAAAACAAATAAAGATATCTTGAAAGAGGTTAACTCACACAGAAAAATGGTTATTCTCACCATAAGGGGACAGTCCGCATTCTTTGGGCAAATCACCAGAAGGGGCAAGTTGGAGTATATCGCCACAGTGAGAAAGCTAGAGAGGACGAGAGGTACGGGAGACCAAGAGAGGAGATACTGACAGTTTGACATCATGCCATGGAGGGACGCCCGTATCAGAAGTGATTGGCAGTACACAAGACATAGGGCTGTAGACAGACATGATCACCAACCCCACATGGCGTGGATTATAAGAAGATGAAAAGAAGAGGAAGATAAGAAGACGAATTATCCAAGTCTGGTGGTCGTCTGAGATGGCGAACCACGACCGCCTACTCTTAGCAGGATTATGTAAACGAAGTGGAAGGGAGCAGAAGTGGGGGTGGTGGGCTTGGGCTTCTAAACACCGGTGAAACAATGTTACTCTCAGGTCATGCACAGTAAAGTCCCCTTTACAGTGTATGAAAGGATATCTAAAGAGGCAGAGAAGAGAAAGCACTAAACAGAAAGTGACAGTGCGAGAGTTCTTTTGAATCTATTGGCATGGCACATAGTGATGGTGGTGAAAGAATGCCAACCGATTGGGTTTGCATAGATCCCTGGGGAAGGATCCATGGCCTAGATATGAATTCCACACTTCACTGTATCGCCAGCCGGGTTTTCTATAGCGTTGGTGTTGTGTCTACCTAACCTCGCGGCCCCGTCACTCTTCCTCCCACATCTTTTGAGGTCGGCTCGTTCAACGTGAGCGGGATGTGAGAGCACGCGTTACTTGTTACTGGGAAACCAGGTGTGGGATTATCGATGAGTTTTCACCACACTGTGTAGCACGAGAGGCAGGGAGGGTCAGCGGGAATTTTCAAACACACTTCAGGATTTCCATAGGTTTTCCAATGAAGTATAGGTTACTTGTCATTATCGGCCATTTGTTGATTTCATGGTTGTATATTTTTACGCAGTAAGTAAATTATATAGCGTTGGTTGTTTATTCACAATGTTGAGTCGTAATTGTTACTCATGTTTACTCATAAAGTTTACACACAATGTTTAGTCATAATATTTACTCATAACGTTTACTCACAATGTTTAGTCATAATGTTTACTCACGTTTAATAATGAAGTTTACCCACAATGTTTAGTCATGTTTGCTCATAAAGTTTCCTCACAATGTTTAGTCATAGTGTTTACTCATAAAGTTTAGTCATACTATTTACTCATAAAGTTTACTCACAATGTTTCGTCATAATGTTTGCTCATAAAGATTACTAACGTTGTCTAGTCATATTGTTTCCTCTTAAAGTTTACTCACAATGTTTAGTTAGTGTTTACTCATACATTTAGTCATAATATTTACTAATAAAGTTTACTCACAATGTTTAGTCACAATGTTTACTCTCAATGTTTAGTCATAATGTTTACTCACAATATTTAGTCATAAATTGTACTCGCAATATTTAGTCATAAATTTTCCTCACAATGTTTAGTCATAATGTTTACTCACAAGTCCACTCCCAATATTTACTCCTAAAGTCTACTCACAATGTTTACTCATAAAGTTTACTCACAATGTTTAATCATAATGTTTACTCATAATGTTTAATCATAAAGTTTACTCACAATGTTTACTCAATAAAGTTTACTCGCAGTGTTTAGTTATAAGGTTTACTAATAATGTTTAATCATAAAGATTACGTACACTGTTTACTCACACAGTTTTCTCACAAAGTTTACTCATAAAGTTTACTCACAGTACGTAGTCATAATGTTTACTCATAATGTTGAGTCATAATAGTGTATAGTAAAATGTTTATTTTTGGGCGATCGGTCGCTGTGAACTTATGGGTAGCCCATACAACTGTTGCTACCTCTAGTACACTTTATTGATCTTTGCGTGTGGTTTAGCTTTCCTTGTTCCCATTATCGATGGCCATGAGACGAACCCACTCCGACTTCTGAGGTACTTGTAATTTACTTCCCCCCAAGTCAAGAATGAGACGTCAATATTTTAGCCAGCTGACTGATGTAGGGGTTGAAGGTGCTACCTCAGCAACAGCAAATAGGTCATGTTGAATCATAATGTCACTTACTGTCACCTTGCTGTCTTCACAGGCGATAGTTTGTTACATTTTGCTTCAAAATAGTTATACTACCTACAACCAATGTCGGGACCAGGGATGGAGTTATACATCCCCATAGCACAAAGCCTGGGCTGAAGTGTAGAGACCATGTGTCGCAAATATCGCCATTCAGTATCTATGTGATTAATTGTACTGATGCATTGTAAAATGAGCTATAATGATGAAATGTAAGTGGAAGCTCTTCATCGGACCGCAAAGTCTGTCACAGAAGTCACGCCGTTTTGAAACGTTCTACTCCACTTCTACACTTGCTGGTTGATAGGCATGCATGACCATACTGGACCTTCATTCACTAATGAATTTCTATAAGTTTCACCCCTTCACTGATTTTAGAAGGAAAAAAAACGGTTGGTGTTTGTCAAAAGTGGGGCGGCCATCTTTAAACTGTCTTTATGACGTCGCCGTTTTCATCTGCACCGCGATGTCACGTGCTTAACACTCTTGCCATCCTTAACAACAATATTGACAGGTTACAGGACAATGACAGGGTTATTGCTATTTCTATCACACTTTTAAGGTTTTCATTTGCAATTCCCTCGTAATGTTGAATCGTAATTTTGCATCATGATGAATTGTAAATTTCAAGTTTAAAGTTGAAATATAATATTGAATGACAATGATGAATCGTAATTCAGAATCATCATCTAATGCAATGATCTTAATACTTTTGTATTTGTGCTGGCAAGCTTTGAACCTACGTGTAGTCCATACACACTACCTCTAGTAGCACTGGGCTACATTTTGCGTGTGGATGAGCTTTCCCTATTATCAGTGTACCGGTCTCTGTGGCTAAGGGCTTGCGAACGCGGTTTGTGAGCCCGTTTACCCGGTTTGAAACACGGCGGTGCTGGTTTTTTCGAAAAATTTATAGGAGCCGGTCGTTCAGAAAGCAATGGCAAACTACTGAACGTAAAATTTGCCCAGGAATCACGAACAGCGAAAATACTGGGGTTGACTGCTACGTCCTGTGAAGGACATGCAATTTAATTTTTAAAATTATCAGTGTCCCTCGCCATCACTCCGACTTAAGAGGTACTTGTAATTTACGTCACCAAGTCAAGGACGAGACGTCAACATTTTAGTTAAAGTATCTGGTCTAAGGGTCAGACCGCTTACCTCGGCATCAGTACACCGGATGTTTAAGAACGCGTGTTCTTATCCATTCGGTCATGTCAACCTCCATCTTCACGACTGGCACCTTGCTGTCTTGACAGACGATAGTTTGTTAAAATGGAGTTATTACTCTGCATAACTCAAAGCCGGGGCTGAAATTAGAGACCATGTGTTGCCCATGCAGCATGATCCCTCTCTCGGCCTGTCCTAGTTTACTCCAGAGGAAAGGTAACACCTCTACATCTGGAACAAGACAAGCTGCAGAAGCTGCCGGATCAGCAAAGCAAGGCTCTAACTGCCCGCCTGTCGGAGCTTCCTTCCTAGACCAGTTGTCGACCAAGGCTTAGGGCCTGGTCTGCCCTGCCATAACCGTTAGTTAGTCTGTAGGTTGTGTTTCCTCCCAATTGCACTCCCTCGCCCGGAACCGTTGGCACAATGTGGGGTGTGGGTTTGGTGAACGCCGCCCAACATTCAGCTCTGTCAAGAACACACCGTCTACTGTCATACGGTAACTCAAACATACCATGCTAATACTGAACTGTACATTTATAGGGAACGTCAGTAGCAAAGTGACCATACGGTCTCCTCGCGGTCTCGTGCTCATGGGTTCAAATGTGTCCCTGTCTGTCTGTCTTTCTGCTTTCTCTGTCTCCCCCCCCCCCCCCCTGTCTATTACTCTCTCCGCCGGTTTCCGTGGCAAAGGGGTTACGGACGCGGTTCGTAATTCCGCTTACCTGTGTTCGAAACACAGCTGCGACCGATTTGGCAGCAGACCGTGTCTCGCTGGGTTTTAACGTTTTGGTATGGGAGCAGGTCGTTCAGAAAGCAATGGCAAACTATTGAACGTAAACTTGCCAAGACATCAACAACAGCAGTGCTGGTGTTGACAGCGATGTCCTGTAAATAGGATATGCCAAAAAAATACTCTATCCCTCTCTCTCTCTAGCTCTCTCTTTCTCTCTCTCTCTCTCTTTCTCTCTCTCTCTCTCTCTCTCTCTCTCTCTCTCTCTCTCTCGTGTGTGTGCTTATGTGTGTGTGTGTGTATTATATGTTTGTCTTTGTGTACATTTTAAGCCTGTCTACCTGTCTTTCAATCTCTCTCTCTCTCTCTCTCTCTCTCTCTCTCTCTCTCTCTCTCTCTCTCTCTCTCTCTCATTCTCCCACTCTCTGTGTTGTCTTTCTATCCGTTTCATTCTCCCTTTCTCTCACTGTCAGCCTCTTTCTTTCTCGCTCGGTATCTCTCCTCTCTCTCTCTCTCTCTCTCTCTCTCTCTCTCTCTCTCTCTCTCTCTCTCTCTCTCTCTCTCTCTCTCTCTGTAACATGCGACATTAAACTACCATCAAAGTCACATGACATCATGCTGTCATCAAAGTCACATGCCATCATGCTGTCATCAAAGTCACATGCCACCACTCTGTCACATACGCCACGTGGCATCCCACCGTCACCCACACCATACGGCACATGTGAAACAAACACTACCACCCGACAACCTGCGGCAAAAGTGCATCCATATCTTACCGCTCTTCTGTGTCATTAGGGTCAGAGTTCATCGCCTTACAGTGCGCTTAACCTTTGACGTCAGGAAGCAAGCTAGTTATGAAATTGATCCCGCTGTGCTGTTTTTCGTGTGACCTGCTATCTTGACGCGCTGTTGTTAAGTCGTGGTGCGCTGATGATCAGGGCAATCCCTGGTGGTACTGGGCGGCGATGTGCGTGGTTGTGGTTGAGTGTGTCGTTTCTTTACTCTTATGACGAGGGTGCGTATGGCTGTGTTTGTGATCTGTTTGTGTGGCGAGTGTGTGTGTGTGTGTGTGTGTTTGTGGGTGTGCGTGCGTGCGTGTGTGTTATTCTCATAAGTGACATTTGGGAGTCTCTGTGGCGAAGTGGACAAACCGTTTGATTAGGGCTCTGAAGGTTGTGGGTTCGATTCCGGGAAACGTCCTTCGCTTCACGAGTGAAATTTTTCGGAGACTCCAGTGGGTCGTCGCCAGAGCTACGGAGTTCGTACTTTGTGCCACGCTTTCAGCGCTGCGGAAAGAGATTGAGCCATATGGGATAAAACCCGGTGTAATGAAGTCGACCCTGTCGACTTTTAAGCGATTTTTTTTAAAGTGACAAGCGTTATTCCGCGCTTGTGGGTATATATGTGTGTTGCTTTGTGACTTTCCTATTTCCTTATGATGTGCCTGTTTGTAACGTGTCTGCCTGCCTGCCTGCCTGCCTGTCTGCCTGCCTGCCTTTCTCTCTTGTCCCAGAGTGACCAAATAGAACAGAAGAACCATCTGATATATAATGCTCCTCTCTCATCCATATTAATATTTATAATGTTGAATGATAATGTTGAGTTATAATGTTGAGTCATCATGATCAGTCATAACATCAAAGTGTATCGAAATGTTCAATCCTTATATTGAATTATAATAATGAATTGTAATGTTGTGTCATAATGATAAAGTGTAATGATGAGCTATAATGATGAAGTGTAATGTTCAGTCGTAATGGTGAATCAAACTGATGAATCGTAATGTTGAATCCAAATGTATTGCATAACTCAATTGTAATGTTAGATCTTAATGATGAATTATGTATAGTTTGTTGTATGCTGTTTTTCTGCCTACTGTCTGTCTGTCTGTCTGTCTGTCTGTCTGTCTGTCTGTCTGTCTGTCTGTCTGTCTGTCTGTCTGTCTGTCTGTCTGTCTGTCTGTCTGTCTGTCTGCCTGCCTGCCTGCCTGCCTGCCTGCCTGCCTGCCTGCCTGCCTGCCTGCCTGCCTGCCTGCCTGCCTGCCTGTCTGTCTGTCTGTCTGTCTGTCTGTCTGTCTGTCTGTCTGTCTGTCTGTCTTTTCTTTCTCTCAGATATACACCCTCTTTCTCACTCGTTCTCTATTTCTCTCTCACCCCTTCTCTCTCCCTCACTCACTTTATTTCTCACTCTCACAAACACACAAACACACACACACACACTCTCTCTCTCTCTCTCTCTCTCTCTCTCCCTCTAGTTTATTCTCTTTCTCACTGTCTCTCTCACAGACACTCTCTCACTCTCTCACTCACTCTGCGGTAACTAAAGTTGACTTTATTGGTTGCTAATTGCAGAACATGAGCATCGGTGAAACCAGCAGTGAAACCAGCAGCAGAACCATGAGCAAGCGCTCCGGTAAACGACCTGGCCGGAAGTCCTCCAGGGTCGACGCCGATGCCAAGCTGGAGCGCAGTCGCCAGAGCGCCAGAGAGTGTCGTGCCAGGAAGAAACTCAGATACCAGTATCTGGAAGAGCTGGTGCTACATCGAGAGAAGGCCGTCTTCGCACTCAGGGACGAGCTGGAAACGGTAAGTAAGCTTGCTTTTTAGTAAACGTGGATTTTATTAAGTAACTGAGTTGACTTGAGTCTAGAACTGATACCATATCACTCGTGTCATTTCCATAGGTGCTCCGTCTCCATCTGCAAGATAAAATTCTACTTAGCAATCTATTACGCTTTTAATTATAGAAGATTCTATATCTCTACAATTCAGCCTAGGCATTGTGCCATGGAGAGGTTGTTGTGCCTTTTTGAAGCGTATTAACTATCGTCTGTCAGGACGGTCAGGTGGTAGTACAAGAATCTGAGGTATATGGTGCTAGGGGAATATTTTTAGACCAATCGGCATTCCAAAGTTGTGTAATCACAATGTCACAGCGACTATCTTTTACTTCCCATAAACTTTTCTAGCATCCACGCATATGTGTTTTCGGTCAAGAGATTAGACTACTCGCTTTATACACAGTAGGGAATGTGCTTGATTTCTCATAAGGCCTGCTTTTTAAAATATCGTTATGGTCATTGCTTATCCTGGTGTGATGAAATGTAGCCTAAGATTAATGTCATGGCAGGGCAGACCAGGCCTTAAGCCTTGGTCGGCAATAGGCCTAAGATCGAAGCTCCAACAGGCGGATATTTAAAGCATTGCTTTGCTGATCCAGCAATTTCTGCAGCTTGTCTTTTTCCAGAAGTATTGGTGTTACGTTTCATATGGAGTACATTAAGCAGATTGAGAGAGAGAGAGAGAGAGAGAGAGAGAGAGAGAGAGAGAGAGAGAGCTAGATAGATAGAGAGAGATAGATAGATAGAGAGAGAGAGAGAGGGAGAGAGAGAGAGAGAGAGAGAGAGAGAGAGAGAGAGAGAGAGAGAGAGAGATCATGCTACATGGGCAATACATAATCCCTACACAATTCAGCCCAGGCTTTGAGCTATGGAGAGGTATAACTTCAGTTAACAAACTATCGTCTGTCAAGACGGCAAGGTGCCAATCTAACTTCTTGGGTATATGAGACAAGATGGATACTATTATGCCAATTTAACATCCTAAGTTTGTTTTGTCACTAACACTTCGGCCATCTTGAACAGGTTCAGCGCCAAACAAAAAGTTGGTTTGGACCAAACACAAAATGAATGGCGGAAAATGGGAAGTATGGGCGTGTCACTGTTATGAATTGAAAGTTGTTAATATTGTAGCAGACAAGTTTATTATATATCAAATAAATGGGGGTTTATGGGGAATACTACTGTATTTATACTTTAGCAATAGTTTTATTTATAAACCCATGGCAGTTACGGGAAGTTTGAATAAGACAATATATCATCCCATGGCACTGAAACAGTTAGCTTCCCACACACTTGTCTAATACCCATTTGTATGCGTTCAATACGTCCCCAGAGCCATAATATCCGTATAAAAACTCATACTTAATAGCGGTTTAAATCCACGGCCATCGCTACTGCCATGAAAAGCGTATTCTACATTATTTGGCAACATTAGCCCAAGATGACGGAACGTCTGGTGTTGTGGACAAGGACATCTAGGGTCAGGGGGTCGGTCTGAAGCTTCAAGGTTCACCTTTCTGGAAATGTCTGTGTTCATATGAAGCTGTTCATAAATGCAAAACATCATCAGACACGTTAAGCGAGAACATCAAGTGAAAAGAAGTGTGGCCAGACAAGAACACTGCAGGAAGCCAAAGAAGATTAATAGACCAGCACAGAACTGGTGTCGTGAGACGCTACACGCTATGGGGTTTGCTGAGGAGGGGATCCGAGCACCTATGGACTGAATGGTTCGATGTGTAATGAGGATGATCTGTTGGCTAACTAACACGTTAAGCTTGCTAGTGGTACTGTTACGTTTTCCGGGCGAAAATTGAATATC
>JACEFZ010012371.1:80000-109085 GCA_014155875.1 Cepaea nemoralis
GTATCAGTAGTAGGTTGCACCTCTGTCTTAATCTTTAAATCAACTTGACATGCTGCAACTACCAAACGGTATGTGCTGGAACGGCCATGAATTGCACCAGAACTTGCACTGGTGCTCATTTGGTGTAGGGGACCCTATCGGGTTTTCCCCGAAGAAAGATATATTTCTACTAATTCTATTAAGAAGATCGTGTTGTTAAAGTATCTTCCATGGGGATTGAGCGAACAAGAGAACTGAGGGTTCCCTAAAGCTGTTTCCCTCTATTTCCCCAAATGTATAGAAGGCATGAGGACATGAGCCACTGGCGTTTCGCCACATAGGCCCCATCTTAAGAAAGTCGAACCCTACGAACTTTCGACTACCAGAGGTTCTGTTCGAATGACCCCACCCTCACATTCAACCATAGGATGCCGTGAAAGAAAATCAGCTCCCACATTCTCCCTTCCGGGGATGTATTCGACCGTGAACTGATACGGTTGTAGGAGCAATGACCATCTCATTAACCTCGCGTTCAGTTTCTTAGAAGTTGCCAAAAACATCAGAGGTTGATGGTCGGATTGCACTTTGAACGGTACTCCATACAGATAAGGTTGAAATTTCTGTACTGCCCACACGAGAGATAGACATTCCCGTTCGACGGTGGAGTAATTCCGTTCGGCGGGCAACAGTTTTCTACTTGCATACGCCACCGGACATAGCACCGAAGCATCATCTCGCCCTTCCTGCAACAGAGTTGCCCCAATCCCTATGTTACTCGCGTCGGTTCTTAGAACAAACGTTTTCTCCAAATTTGGGAGTTGCAGGACTGGCCTGTCCACCAAAGCCTGTTTCAACTTCCCATAAGCTTCTTCACAGCTCGGGGTCCAGACTATAGGATCTGGCGATCCTTTCTTCAGGGTCTCGGTTAACGGTGCCCCAATTTCGTTGAACCGCGGAATAAATTTCTGGTAAAACCCACACAGAGACAAGAAAGACCTAACATCCTTTTTGGACTTAGGACGGGGTGCGAGTCTGACCTTCTCAATATTCTTTTCTTCCGGTACCAGTCCCCCTGGGGTAATAGTATGTCCCAGAAATTCCAAGGATTGATACCCAATCATGCATTTGGCTGGACGGGCGGTTAACCCTTCCTCTTTTAACCTTGTGAAAATCTGTCCCAAGGACTTCAGGTGATCCCTCAGATTGTCAGACGCGATGAGAATATCATCCATAAACGAGACCACAGAGGGATCCTTTAAAGGCTCTAATAACATTCTCATCATGCGGGTGAACACACTGGGCGCATTGCTCAGCCCATTTGGCATCACCTTGAATTCGTAATGCCCGCTCGGAGTACTGAAGGCAAGCAAGGGCCGAACCTCGGGCTTCACAGGGATCTGATAATATCCCCGGCTTAGATCAATTTTCGAAAAGTACTTTGCCTTATTTAGTCTGGCAAACAGTTGATTGGTGTTCGGTAACGGTTCAACTTGGAATGTCGTACAACTGTTTAAATGTCTGTAATCAATACATAGGCGGTGCTCCCCACTGGGCTTCCTCAACAAGACAACCCCGGCATTATAAGGAGAAGTCGAAGGAGTGATGATGTCATCGTCCAGAAGCTTCTGGATTTCGGCTTCCAGGGCCTTCTCTTTCGAAAAGGGCACTGGATATATTTTTTGGCGAACGGGGTCTTGGGTAGTCAGAGTCATATCAAACTCGACCAACCCTGTCCGCCCTGGCCGATCGGTAAGAATCTGCTGATGGGACTCCAACAAACGGATGACCAGGTCTGTTTCTTCAGCCGACAGATCAGGATTTATATGTACATCCCTATAGGTTTCCCCAGGGTGTAAAGGATATCCCCTATCCGCGTCTTCGCCCGATTCAGTTTCCATCGCGACCGCCATAGTCATGAGTGGGAGAGAAGTACCATCAGATCGTTCTTCATACTTTTTGAGGAGGTTAATGTGGAAGATTTTGGATTTCCCCCTGATCCGGATGGCATAGTTGGTGCGGGACACAACCCTTTCCACCGGGAAAGGCCCCTGCCAACCAATCTCGAGTTTATTGGAACCTACTGGAAGTAACAACAGAACCCGATCCCCCACCTTAAGAGACCTATCTTTCGTCCTTCTATTGTAGTAGGCCGCGTGTCTCTTTCTGGCCGCCCTCAGATTCTGAGCTGCCAAAGCCCAACCCGTCTGGAGTTTCTTCTTTAACTCTTCGACGTATTTATATGAGGATACAACTTCTTCGGAAGTTTCTTCCTCTGTCCAACATCTCAATAAGGCTTCTAAGGGACCCTTGATTGGCCTCCCGAATAGTAGAGTGGCTGGTGGCAACCCGGTCGACCCATGGGGAACCTCCCGATAGGCGAACAAGGCAGCTGGGATATACTCATCCCATCTGTCTGGTTTCTCTTGAGCCAACTTCCGAAGCATGGTCATCAAGGTACCATTAAACCTCTCTACTTGCCCATTTGACTGAGGGTGGTATGGGCTCGTGTGAATGTGGTTAGTCTGGAAGATACGAAAGACTTCCTCCATCAGCTTACCACAGAACTGAGACCCATTATCCGTTAGGATCTGGTTTGGAAATCCCAACCGAGTAAAGGTCTCCATCAGTGCATCAGCCACTCGCTTAGAGTCGATTGTGGCCAACGGTATCGCCTCGCCCCACATGGAACAGCAATCCACCATCGTAAGAATATACATATTCCTCTTCCTAGTCCGAGGAAGAGGACCAACAAGATCGATGGCAACTCTCTCGAAAGGAGAGTTCATAATGGGCATGTCGCCCAGGATTACTGGAGCCGTCCAGTGTTTTGGTGCCACACGCTGGCACTCTGGGCACGACTTGACGTACCGACGCACGTCTCCAGTCATCCCTGGCCAGTAGTAATGGCAGGAAATGCGCTGGAGTGTTGCCCCGACACCCATATGTCCACTGAATGAAATGGTGTGTCCCATATGAAGAAGCTGTTCCCGATAGGCCTTCGGAACTACCAGCTGTCCATGCTGGCGTTCCTCCACTCCGGCTCTCCGGTATAGTAACAGATTCTTCATATAATACTGACCCCTTCTTGGTGGGTCAGAACTTTTTGGCAACTGGTTAAAGCAAGATTGCAAAGTAGCATCCTGGCTTTGAGCAGCTCGTAACTCCCCAGGCAAGGGATTCACGATCAAGGCCGGCGTCTGCTCATCTCCCGATTGAGATCTGGTTTGCATTGCCCCTACGTACATGGGTTCTGTTGGAATCCCTAGAAAGACGTAGCGACAACCCAAGATCATTGGGAAAATCGGATCTAGCAGAACGGCTGCCTGTATAGTGCCGGTAACATATTTCGATTTGATGTCTACCTTCGCAATCGGAAGAGACATCGCTACCGCACTCTTGGTCGCCGTTTGAATCTCAATAGACTCCCCGGTTAGCTGCTCTGGGCTCACTAAGTGTGAGGAAATTACGGCCTCAAACTGCAGACCGGTGTCATAGAGACACTCGACTGGTTGTCCGTTCACAAGTATCGTCTCTACTACTGGTGGTTTCTCTGAATTTTGTTCTCAAAACCCCTCCCTTCTACCTCCTTGTTAGACCCTTCCCCGGTTTCTACAAGACAGGCAGCATAGTGAGAGTCTTTCTGTTTGCGCCTGCAATCAGCCGTATTGTGTGTGGGAGATTTGCAGTAGGCGCACCACTTTTCACTCCACTTTCTTTTAGGAGATCCAGGTGGACTCTTACCAGAGGGTTTCTTAATTGGAACTTTATCGAAAGGATCCTCCTTCTTAGTGAGAGCTGTTTTAGGGTTCTTCTTCTTTCCAGACCATGTGTCTGGTGGTCGGGGATTGGGTTGTGACAGTTCCCCATTATCCCCATGAGCTAGCACATACCTTTCCGCTAATGTGTTTACTACGTCTAACCTTTCTGCCCCATTTTCAAGCAAGAAGGTTTGCAATGGCTTAGGCATCATCCTCTTCATTTGGTCCACGACCACTAATTCTTCTAAACTTTCATAGTCGTTAGCAAAACCAGCCAATGACATCCACTTCAAAAGGTAAGACTTCAGTCTAACACTGTAGGCTGCGAACATCTCTCCTGGCTCTCTCTTCGACTTTCTGAACTGCTGTCGGTATGTATGTGCTGTCATCTGGAACCTTTTCAATAATGCTTTTTCCAGGGCCTCATAGTCATTCTCCATACCAGGTGGCAACCTTGAGTAGACCTCGTACGCGGTCCCCCTCAGGCCCTGTGAGAGTTTCAAGTTCCATTTCCCACGTTCCAATCCCATAGCCAAAGCCATCGACTGAAATCTGTGAAGATACTGGTCGATCTTATCTTTGTGTTCATCGAACGGGAGCAATGGGAACTTCATTGCCTGGTATGGACCGCCACTAGAAGTTGTTGAGTCAGGGAGAACTACGCCTCCCACTGCACCCTCGCTTTCCTTGGCAGTTTGAGCTTTCAGCTCCAACTCCCTCATACGGAACTCATGGTCTCTGACTGCCTGCTCGGCCTCCATTTTCTTGGCTTCGCGCACAGCCTGTCTGAAGTCTCTTTCCACTTCCTGCACATATTTCTGTAACTCCGCTCCATCATAGCCCATCTCACGCCCTGTAGCCTGTACGTCAGCGACATTAAACCCAGCTGATGCCATCTTAAACTGAGAGGGAAAGTGCCCAAGAAATTGTATAGAAAATGACTATCTCACATAACCAAAATATATATATTACACGACCACAACACGTCGTATGTCGGTCAGTCTGTGTCAGGAAGAGTATAGACAATAGCCAGGCACGGTAGGCAGAACCTATTGATAGTAGACAAGAATATCTGTCCCCTATCACTAAATCAGCCAGAACTCCACCAGGATTTCAAATATCCCGCGACGTGCCCCCAGAAATTGTAACAAGCTATGTGGAGGGTCCCAAATAACTATGTAACAATATTTCAAAATTATTCTCTTTAGCCCTGGCTGTGATAGGTCTTTGCTTGCCAACCCTCCTCCGTTCCCTGGACTCACTGTCACTCTATCTTTCGACCTCGGGACCTATTTCCTGCAGTGTTCTTCTGGCTGATCCATATATATAACACAGTGATCGTTGGAATAAACTAAAACGTGATTTATTAGATTAATAAAGAACAGCACAGGAAAACATCAAGGCAGTTAATACAGATAGTTCTAAACAGACACAACACGGATAAAGTTCAGACACAGAGCCTCATGGCTTTCCCTCATAGACCGAAGAGTACTACAAAGTCCCGTCAGTCGACATCTGCCTCACCGATTTGGTCCGCAGGTATTTTCCTCCGTCCCGATAGGGTGTACAAAGAACAGGCGCCTGTAGAACCAGTCCTACTAGTTCCAGTGGTTTACTCTGCACAATGAGTCTTGTGTTCGCTGTAGCCCAATGGTACAGGAATACATATCTTGTCACAATGGGACCAGTTCTTGAAGGGTAAAATGTGTATGGGTGTTTCAATGTCACTGACCAGGCTGGGTAAGATTTCACATAATGGGAATGGTTCGTGAATGTGGAATGGGTATGGGTTTTTCAATGTCACTGATACAGATGAGTAGGACCGAGAATGAGCTGTAGGTCCATTCAGGAACATAGGTTCAATCACTCCACTATTGACGATGAGATTTGTACAGAGCGGGTACCGAAGGATGATACTAGATCAGGACTAATCGGACATTGATTCCTTAATTGGAGTCATTAGCCTGTGGCCGTGCTGAAAGTCTATGGTTCACCTGAGAATGTTTTAAGGTGATGCTCTCGTGGCCTTGTAGATCTCTTATGCTCCCTTCAATTCAAGGAGGACCCTGGAGATGACAGAAATAAGTGAGCGACCAGGCTGACTCAAGCACCACAATCCTGAGGACCAATAGGGCCTCAGTTATTACATTTGACATATAGGTTCTCTACCCAATGCATTATATACGAGACCCGAATGAATGGGCCTGACCTGTCAGGTAGCCCCTGGATTGGCTACGTCCGGGCTTGAGTAGACCTCCAGCTTGTAGATGTCCGGTTGTCCACCCTAGGAACTTTTTGCATATAAGACTCCCTCTCCACACTCATACCAAGCCTTTATTATTATTGGGCACATTCATGTCCATGCTTCCCTCTCACTTGCAAACCCGGCCTTTCTCACTACACAGCTCTTGTGGTGTTGTGTGGGTAATTATGTGTATGTAAAGAAGTGTCGTTCCCCATTCCCAGCAAGAATAGGAAAAAAAAATACTACTCCTTCCGGCCGCTGCTCTTGTCTGAGCTGTCGCCGCAATGGACCGGCAGTGCCTCAAATAACCCATAGATTCAGATGAGTTCAGGTTCTCTCAGTGAGATAGAGAAGTCCATTATCTTCCCGACATCATCCTATCGACTAAAAGACGAAAGAGATAGCACTGTGGATAGCCTCTTCCGGCTCAAGAAGATAGATCATAGATTGGTGGACCCCATCCCCAAGGAGCCCTTCCCACCGTAGCTATCCAATGATTATATTCTATAGAAAGCTGACAGTATGCCCAGTTCAAGCCGTAGAAGGAAAGATAGCAACAGCTCATCTGCCGCCAAGAACAAATGAAATCCTCTGGGGAGATATATTGTTCAGATTCACTCCCCCGGCTATGCCAAGAACAAGACGCCTAGTCAGATTGGCCAACGGTCAACCAACTCTTCATATGTTATGATTGGCTTTTCGCCAATCCATCTTCCCCGTCGAGACAAAATACATTTATAGGTCCAGGTTTGGCTGGACTACCCACAACCCAATTATTACCTTTCCAACTGTATCAGTAGTAGGTTGCACCTCTGTCTTAATCTTTAAATCAACTTGACATGCTGCAACTACCAAACGGTATGTGCTGGAACGGCCATGAATTGCATCAGAACTTGCACTGGTGCTCATTTGGTGTAGGGGACCCTATCGGGTTTTCCCCGAAGAAAGATATATTTCTACTAATTCTATTAAGAAGATCGTGTTGTTAAAGTATCTTCCATGGGGATTGAGCGAACACGAGAACTGAGGGATCCCTAAAGCTGTTTCCCTCTATTTCCCCAAATGTATAGAAGGCATGAGGACATGAGCCACTGGCGTTTCGCCACAATCATCATCATCATCATCATCATCATCATCATCATCACCATCATCATAATTCTTATCGTCACGTGTCCTACCAGCTGGAGTTAGCGTTCATGTAGCTTTCCGTATGCAATCCCCTTTAATTTGATATATAATACAACATTTCTGCTACCCTATTAACAACTTGTATGTGTTAACTGTGAGACACACCTACTTGCCATATTCCGCAATCTATTTTTGTTTGGTCCAAACCTACTTATATTTGCCACTGGATCTGTTAAACTACAACATTGTCATTAACTGGTGCTTACGCAGGATCGTGAGATTGAAATGGTAGGACAAAAGTCAACTAATGTGGAGCACAGGGAGAGAACTTCGCAAATCTCAGTGAATCAAGATGTGAGGGAAAAGACAGTAGCGCTACATAGGACTGCCACAAGTTGAGAAAACCTGAACATAGTGTGACCAGATGCTCTCGTGTGTAACTAGAAATTCGCGTGTTTAATTAAAAATTCTCTTGTCTGTGTTCCATTTGAGGATATGTGTTCCAATTGAGGGTCCGTGTTCCATTTTAGGATCTGTGTTCCAATTGAGGGTACGTGGTCCATTTGAGGATATGTGTTCCATTTGAGGGTCCGTGGTCCATTTGAGGATCTGTGTTCCAATTTGAGGGTCCGTGGTCCATCTGAAGATCTGTGTTCCAATTGAGGGTCCGTGTTTCATTTTAGGATCTGTGTTCCGATTGAGGGTACGTGCTCCATTTGAGGATCTGTGTTCCATTTGAGGGTCCGTGATCCATTTGAGGATCTGTGTTCCAATTGAGGGTCTGTGGTCCGATTGAGGATCTGTGTTCCAATTAAGGGTCTGTGGTCCATTTGAGAATCTCTGTTCCAATTGAGGGTCCATGTTCCGATTGAGGGTATGTGTTCCATTTGAGGATCTGTGTTTCATTTGAGGGTCTGTATTCCATTTGAGGATCTATTTTCCGATTGAGGTTAAATGGTCAATTTGAGAATCTGTGTTCCAATTGAGGGTCCGTGTTCCGATTGAGGGTATGTGTTCCATTTGAGGATCTGTGTTCCAATTGAAGGTATGTGTTCCGATTGAGGATCTGTGTTCCAATTGAGGATCTGTGTTCCATTTGAGGGTCAGTGGTCCATATGAATGGTCCGTGTTACGATTGAGGTTCCGTGTTCCAATTGAGGGTCTGTGGTCCATTTGAGGGTATGTGTTTCTACAGAGGATAAAGACCAGAGAAAGAAGAAAACATTTCAGGTGATCGTATCAGAGTTTCCGTTTCAGTGTTGAAATTACTGCTGTAATATATTGATTATCTACTTATATGTTAAATTTACTCCTAATAATTGTAATGTAATTATTTTGAATAAACTTGTTTCTTGCAAATAAAAAACATTTGTTGTTATGCTTTTATCTTCCTTTTAGTATAAACAATGGTGCATCCAACTTGACACAGAAGAGCGTGTGCCTGATTCGTTACTGAAAATGATTGTCAACGAGGAGATGTCGAAGGGGAAGAAGCAGATGAAGGAAGCCAACAGATCAATACTTCAGCAGCAGAGGCAGGAGGAGTTATCACAGTTCTCCGTGTCTTCATCCTCCACAGATTCATCACCATCTCCACAGCATGAACATTCACAGCATCAGTATTCAAAGTCTGAACATTCACAGTGTGAACAATCACAGTCTGAACATTCACAGCACCAAATTCATCATCAGATCGACGTAGAACCATCATTTATACCTCAGAGTTCTTTACATCAAACGCCATCATCATCATCATCATCATCATCATCACAAATTATCCTTCCTCGGAATTTGTCGCCACATCGTCCCCAGCACCACCAACAGAGACAGTTTAGTCAAAGGACAGAACAGAGAACATCCTTGCAAAGACAAATGGCAGTTTGATGAGTCACATTCTTATGAGACTTCAACCTGTTCGTCCAGCGCAGCCAGCTAGTGGCTGTCCCCAAGACGATCCCGACTATACAGCTTCATTCTCAGAGCTTTGACTCGGCTACAAGTATTTTCCCTCAACAGCAAAGAGTGCAACAGTTGCTTCATCAGCATCAAATACAGCATCTTGGAGCTGGAAGTTCATCGTCAGCTCCACAACACTACAATATCCCTCAACACGTCTCCAAGGCATCCCTTCATTCATTCAGGACTAGTGCTAAAAGCGAAACGCCCGTAAAATACGAGCCTGCAGTTGATAGATTTCAATCTTTGACTAGTGTTGGATTAGCTTATAGTCAAGGGCAGGCAATAGGAGCTAGTCTTCCGGCTAGTGTTGAAACAGGACGGGCAAGATCTTATAGCAATCCAACCTCAATGATGCACTTCCCTCGAGCTTCCTCACACGTTACAAGTACGCGGAGTTTGCCGGAATCTTCACGGAGCGTGACAACCCCCCACATCACACCAGGGCCATCAAGTCAAGCATCTAGCCATAGCTTTGGTTTGTTTAGTGGGTCTTTGATTGGGCCGAATGACTCCCCTTTGATCCTCAACATCCCTGCATCTGCTGCTGTGGAAGAAAGTAGTTCTTCGGATGAGAACGTCAGCGAACAACAACTGTTTCATTCCTCTCTGCTATTACAGAAAAGGGCGTCAGCAGATCCCGTTGTCCCAGAAAGCCACCAATGGAGTAGAAACCCCAGAAGCATTGCTTCCCCAGCAGGATCAGCTGCTTTGATCAATGATCCTCAGATCACGCTTAGTAACTTGACTACATTCCGATGCTTCAGCACCACAAGAACTAGCAACACACCTTCACCGTCAGTCTGTTGGACTCGTTCCTTCAGGGCTACCATCGCCCTATTTCTGTGTCAACACACACTGGGGCTTCTGGATCCACACCTTCTTCCTCAGTGACTACATCGCCTGCTCCACTGTCATCCCTTTCATCTCTTCTTGAGTTATCAGCTTCCTCTCCGGGAATATCCACGTCTACATTCAGCACACACTTAGATCCTGATCTTCACATCCCGGAACACGGCGTTAGTTCGTCCATCGCAGATTCACTTCACTGCTCGGCCACGAGTCTCATCGCATCCATAGACGAGCCCATCCCCGAGTTGTACTCCTTTCTGGCTGATCTTGAAGAGGGCGGCATGTCGTCCTTAACCTCCAGACATGGTGCGTCATCCAGTCACAGCACTCCGTTAGCACTGACCCCAAAACAGCAGGATCAACCATCGACCCCTGATCCTACATATCTAAACGTTCCGAAAATTATTGATGAGTATTTGGATTCTGACACAGAGGATTTATGATAGAAGCAGTAGCTGTGCGGGTGACGTTTTTCTGGATGTTATTTGAATGCGTGTACTGAAATATGACATTTTACTGAATCTTATTTGAATAAGTGTATTGAAATACGTCATGTTCCGAAATCTTATTTAAATAAGTGTATTGCAATATGTAATATTCCTGGATCCTATTTGAATTAGTGTACTGTATTATATTTATTTGTTTTCATATTGTACTAAAATATCACATTTCTTTGTCTATAGACTGTACTGAAATGCCATATTTCTTTGCCTTTAGACTACTGAAATATCATATTTCTTTGTCTTTACTGTACTGAAATATCATATTTCTTTGTCTTTAGGTTTTACTGAAATATCATATTTCTTTGTCTTTAGACTGTACTGAAATATCACATTCCTTTATCTTTAGACTACTAAAATATCATATTTCTGTGTCTTTAGACCACTAAATATCATATTATTTGTCTTTAGGCTGTACTGAAATATATTTCTTTGTCTTTAGACTACTGAAATGTCATATTTCTTTGTATATAGACTGTACTGAAATATCACATTTCTTTGTCTTTGGACATATCGATAATATATGTCTGTGTCTTATCTTTCCCAAGTCCACATTTTATTCAACATCCAGTGCCTTGCCACATTATGCAACCTCCAATGGCATGTGTTAGTTCATGTGCTGACTATCTATCGTGCCTTGGTAGATGACCCTCAAGATTTTTCTCTCGCTGTCTTCCTTTGTCTCCCGTTCTACAAATGTTTTCAGTTGTCACATGTTCCAGTTTTTGTCTGCTCATGATGTGGCCAACTAATGTTCTGACCTAGCATGTGAGATGTTCTATCACTTACCCCTTTATACCCTCATCTAGCATATGTTCTATCCATCATGTGGCATGCCGATAAGCATGGGCATTCATGTTTTGCCATCTCACTCGATCATCAGAGTCGTGGATCAGATCCGTGTTTCTGTCTCGACCATGACCACGTGGCCAGGCCATCCAGGTATTTACTTTTCGGTCTTCCCCTTGGTCTCTTCCTTCGATCTTGCCAGTTGTCACCAAGTGCTTCAATTAATTTCTCTCATAACATGCCCAATAATTTTGACTAGTCTACGTCTAATGACGTGTTAATGATGTAAATGATGTAGTCATTACATGACCTTTCAATGTCTTAACCTAGTATATGTGAAGTTATTAGAAGTATTATATATACACCGAGTCTTGTCTTTCTCGATTCTGGCTTTATCTGCAGTGGTAGCATGCCTGATGTTGTTTTCATAGGACACTGGCTTCTTGAGCTACCACTTAAATGCTGCATATGTAAGACAGCTGACAAATTACTACTTTTATGTAGAGTTGCCAGACCACGTGGCCAGGCCATCCAGGTATTTACTTCTCGGTTTTCCCCTTGGTCTCTTCCCTTCGATCTTGCCAGTTCAAAGACAGTCCCGGATTTTAAAAGATTATTCAATTTCCCGAAAAAATGCCTTTGGTACGTCCATTTGTCCCGGCCTTTTCCTGCCAAATGAAAGATATAATTAAATTGAACTGTTTCTCGAGTTTCAGATAGTAGAACTGTTTAATTTGTAACTGTGATTAAGAGGCTAATTTATAAAACACAAGCTGCTTTTCAGAATATGAAAAATATCTTATGAAATGAGTCACTATCATTGGATGTCAGAAAGATACTACTGGTGTGTTATATATAAACTATTTTGTTGTATGGAGGTGAATTATGGAATGTGAACAAACACATTAGGAAGAGATTGGAAGCAACAGAGGTTCCTGAGATTTATTTTTAACATCGATTGCTTGAAAAAAGTTAATAAAAGTATTACATTATATACAACTAGGAGAGGCGTTAAAATGAAAACGTTACAAGTGTGATAGAAATTACAATAACTGTGTTATAACCTGTCAATATTCTTGTGGTAAGCACGTTACATCACGGTGTATACGAACATGGTGACGTCATAAGGATAGTTTAAAGATGGCCGCCCCACTTTTAACGTGCACCAGAAAGGAGCAGCGTTCTGTTATCAGTTGTCTTTATTCATCAGTGAAGGGGTGAAACCTATAGAAATTCATCGGCAAATGATGGTTCAGTACGGTGCTGCATGCCGGTAAATCCAGCAAGTGTATGAGTAGAGTTAAAAGTCTCAAAACGGCATGACTTCTTTGACAGACTGTTCATGACCGGATCAGGCACATCGAGTAGTGACCCCTGTTCATTCAGAAATCTAAGCACTTTATCAGCGCTGGAGGACTTGCATTGAATGCAGTGCTGACTACATCAAAAGATAATGCATTTGTTCTTTACTTTTTTCCCCAAAATATATTCACACACCCAAAAAAAAAAAAAAAAAAAACATTAAGGTTTTCATTTGAAGCTCCCCTCGTATAAGAAAGAAACCAACGTTGTTTGGTCAGATAGTGAGAAGAGAGGCATTGGAGAACATCGTGACGACTGGAGAGATCAGTAGGGGATGAGATAGGGACAGATGGAGAGAAACGATGCTGGACGGATTGAGACGGTGGCATGGAGGAATATCATCACCTTAGTTTATCCAGAACACCAAGCGTAGAGTTTGTGGAAACACAAGAACGCCAACGCCATTTGGCAGGTCCCACACATGCTGATGATGATGATGATGCTGATGATGATGATGATGATGATGATGATGATGATGATGATGATGATGATGATGATGTGTGACAATACTGATTCTCGCATTTTCTAACATGTATTATAGGAATACAGTTATGTCACCTTGATGAATGATTTAGCAACGAGTGAAGCTGCTGTACCTAAGATATAATTGTTTACTAACATTTGTGCCATGCAATAACGCTAAGGTATTACTATAAATAATTCAGATCATCCAAAAACATTAAGTTCTAACTATAGATAATTCAAATAATGCAATAACATTAAGTTCTAAATAAATAATTCAAATCATCCAAAAACATTAAGTTCTAAATAAATAATTCACATCATCAAATAACATTAAGTTCTAAATAAATAATTCAAATCATCCAAAACCATTAAGTTCTAAATAAATAATTCAAATTATTCAATAACATTAAGTTCTAACTATAAATAATTCAAATTATCCAATAACATTAAGTTCTAAATAAATAATTCAGATCATCCAATAACATTAAGTTCTAACTATATATAATTCAAAACAGTATATTCCCTTAGTGATTTAAACTAATAAGCAATAAAGAAATTATCATTATCATCAAGTGCCCCGCCAGCTGGCGTAGGCGTTCATGTCGCTTCATAGATCTCCGTCTTCGATGATCTGAATCACATCTGCTGCTGATATTCCTTCATGCCACCGTCTCAATCCATCCAGCATAATTTCTCTTGGTCTGCCTCTGCCTCTCGTCCCCTCGATCTTTCCAATTAACAATAGGGTGCACAATTTATCGCGTTTCATACTTCGCTACAAATAGAAGGAATAAAATGATGTGACAAAAGTACTGAAATGGAGAGAACAAGACACAAACTAGTGAAACGAGGTAAAGAAAAGACGCTGGCGGTGGATAGGCCATAAAACAGAATAAAAAATAAGTTCCGAAAATAGTATAACTAGAAACGTCATAGCCTGGAACACTCAAGAGAAAAAACAATACAGGTTTACATAATACCCTATGGAGAATAAACAATATTTGAAGGACATGAACAGACCTACAGCTCAAGATTGGAGGAATTAGAGTGAGTTGGTATTGGGCCTATTCCTCAACGAGCGATAGAAGGCGGAAGAAGAAGAAGAAGAAGACGAAGAGGAAGAAGTAGAAGAAGAAAAAGAAATATATGATTTGAAATGAATAGATGAATACTGCTTTGGGTAAAATACTAAACACAGTAGGACCGACAAAGTTAATAAATGTGAAGCATTTGTTATCCCTTCGGTAATCGCTTATTTACTCAATTCATCTCAAAATATAATTCATCTGTTCACTTCATAAAGTAATTTAAAGGCCAGAGCGTAAACTTCATTGCATCGAGTTTTATCCTATATGACTCGATCTCATTCCACAGAGCGGCCTGCCGAAAGCGTCGAGTAAAGCACGAACTCTGTAGCCCCAGCGACGATCCACAGGTGTCTTTGAGAAAATTGCACTCGGGAACCGAATGACGAGAATAGGATTCGAGCCCACGATCTTTCGGAGCTCGAGGCTTGCAGCTTAACCATTTCGCCAAAATAACTCTTCAGTAGACACCGGACGAGAGGCAGCGAACTATGCCAGGCATTAAATTGTGCAACCTAGCTTGTATTTCCTCTTTGTTTAAAGTATAAAAAATATCGTACAATACTTCATCTCATCTACTGTCATCTCATCAGGTTCCTCTTGTACCTTGCGGTGTCGAAGTGAAGTATAAACAGCGTAGATGTTCCTATGGTCTCTGTAATTCCTTCTATCCATCGTTTACGTGGCCGACCTCTTCCCTTCTTCCGTCTGGTCTGTACAATGCTTAACATTATATAACATGTAATGCTTAACATAAATGGCACACTACAAAATGAACATGGTACAGTTCGTGCCATGCGATTTTAAAATTGCTTTATTTTTATGCCGGGTGTTTGTGAAGTCTCACTACACTTTGTATGTACTACAAATTTGAAAATATTAATTACACGATGTAATCAAAATTCTTTCTTTCGTTGATAACACCATTCTGTTTGGAGTGCAAAGATTTACTCCAGCAGACGACAGCCATTCGCTGCATATTGCTTCAAGATGGACTATGGAGCATATTTTTTGATGACATCATGTTCTACATACAAAGTGAAGTGAGACTTTACAAACACTCTTTTATATTCATATCGGAGGTGTTGCAGGACACCTGTTGCAGGACATTTGATATGGCTTGTGTAAATTGGATATTTATCTTCGGATATGATGAATCTCACATGTTGTATATAGTTTTGTCAACGGGCTCGGTCGGTGGCAGAAGCTGGACGATCAGACACAGAATGGCGGTTTATTTATTGAAATCCTGCAAATGTAGGGCAGAGTAGATATTTATTTTCATAAAGCTGTAATTTTCATTTATCACGCATTTTGTTGACAATAAGCGATACCATGTTTGTTATATGTTAATATGTGATGCATGCAGGGCATATGTAGGGTCTTTCAGTTAGTTTGTTGACAGTCAAACGTGTGTTGCTCCCCCGATGTGTCTCCACCTTGCCGTGGTGGGGGAGCTTGAGTGTCCCGTTGACCCCATGTGCTTGCCGATGGGTGAAAACTACATATCGGACAGCGTATGGGATAGGGACCAGACTAAGAGAGACACAACCTGCTGCTCTGCAGGAGACTGAGGATAGCAGTCAAAAGTTTAAATCAGGCGCATGAAGGCAGTTCTTGTTTCGGACAATACTCTAAGGCTCTCTGTCGAGGGTTTAGGCTGAACGCCTCTAAGCCACAGACCCTCGGATCTGAGAGCCGGGCCGATAACCACCTACCGAAAAATAGAGGCGAGATACTGAGCAAGCTACATGCTCAGGTATGATACATATTCGAAGGCTCTCAGCTGAGGGATATGTTGGATTCCAGGATGAGATGGCCTGGCCGTTTCTCACTGACTGCTGCACGAAGGTAAGGTGCTGAGCCGGCAGCACATGTAGCCTACCTCGTGAGCGAGTACAAAAAGTCAGTAAAATGCCCCAGTCGAAGAAAATGGTTACGAAAACTGTCTGTATCTAACTCATAGAGAGTGTAGATAAAAGTGGAGAAACGTCTCAATAACGCGAAATGGAACGCACGGCGAGCGAACCTATTGCGTGGTCCAAAGTCAAAAGCAAAAGCTTACCGAGTGGATGTCGCCCGCAGTCTGACCGCCCCTGGAGCTCACTTGAGCGACCAGTGGCAAGCGAGATGCCCAATACATGGAAGTGAGGAACTAAAGCAGCCATGAGCAGGACGTGGCAACTCCTCGGGTGAGCCCAGTCTCGGAGCAATATGTGCCGGCTCTGCAATTATGGAAGCCTCCTTGGATAGCGAGGGACTGCCCATTGTCTGCCCCTGCCTTCCCTTGAGGGCCGACCGCGATGTCGTTGGTCGTTCTATCTTGACCAGCTGAGATGTGGGCGACATCACAACAGTCTAACGTGCCCCGAAATCAGAGGAAGGTTAACCTCATTAAAAAATGCCCGCCGGAAGTCGGAAGTGTCGTCCTTCGGGTGGCAAACTAAAAATTGACACTACGCAATTACGTCCGAGTGAAATGTCTCGTCCAATGTCTCTCGTGCTAGGAACAGCTCTGACTACCTAGTTTCCGAATGCCGCTCTTGTTCGGAACAGCTCTGACTAGGTAGTTTTCCGAATGTCCGCCGTGCCTGGAACAGCTCTGATGGGTACAGGGACAAGCACATGTCCGAAAACTCGCTTAGTGGAAACCAACCGCAGAGCTGACTGGTTTGTGCAGGAACGGCCCAGGGTGAGCGAAATGCCCAATATATTGAAGTGAGGAATTAAAACAGCCATGAGCAGGACGTGACGATTCCCTCGGTAAACCCAGCACCAGAGCGTTATGTGCCGGCTCTGCAATTATGGAAGCCACCCAGGATGGCGGAAATGCTATGGACTGTCCCTGCCTTCACTTGAGGGATGACCGTGTAGTCTTCGACTGTTCCAACTTGACCAGCTGAGATGTGGACGGTACCACAAAAGTGAGAGTCTCCCAGGATTGCTAACCTGGTCAAAAATGCACGCTAAAAGTCGGATGTGTTGGCCTGAGGGTTTCGACCCGAGGGTGCCTAACCAGACACACCGCAATCACATCTGAAAAAATCACTCCGGATGAACGCAAAGAAGAAGAAGAAACGTGTGTTGACAGACACAGGATTGTTGACAGTCACAGGTTTGTTGACAGAGAAAAGTTTGTTGGCACTCAAAAGTTTGTTGACAGTGAAAAGATTGCTGACACTCAAAAGTTTGCTGACAGTCAAACGTTTGTTGACATTCATAAGTGTGTTGACATTCACAAGTGTGTTGACATTCACAAGTGTGTTGACATTCAAAAGTTTGTTGACAGTCAAAATATTGTTGACAGTCAAAAGTTTGTTGAGTCAAAAGTTTGTTGACATTCAAAAATGTGTTGACACTCAAAAGTTTGTTGCCAGTCAAAAGTTTGTTGACATTTAAAAGTGTGTTGACAGTCAAAAGATTGCTGACAGTCAAAAGATTGCTGACAATCAAAAGTTTGTTGACATTAAATTTTGTTGACAGTCAAAAGTTTGCTGACAGTCAAAAGTTTGTCGACATTCACAAGAGTTGACATTCAAAAGTTTGTTGACAGTCAAAAGATTGTTGACAGTCAAAAGTTTGTTGACAGACAACAGTTATGACAATCTGGCAATGCGCCGAGCTAAAGATAAAAGTGTTTAACATCTATATCATCATCATCATGTGCCATGTCTATCGGCAGGGGCGGTGACTTTCCTGCACAAATATATGTTCTCTGTATTCAGGATAAATTCGACAGCTGATTATAAGAAAAGGGTCCTTTCCTGCCCCACCTGGGTACATGGTGCTGAACCCATAATCTATAGATCACCCGGCACTCGATGGGTGATCTTGTCCGTCTCATGCCGGCCGCTTTTACGTCCGAATATATTTCCTGGCATCCATTTTAGTTGGGTCAACTTGTGAGCTCAATTTTACAAACATGAATCTGCCAGGACAGGAATCAAACCCAAGACCGCCAGGATAGGGGGTTGAGTGGTTTCGAGGTATTGTGTCCGCCTCAAGTGCTGGAGGTCCCGGGCTCAAGCCCCGGTGAGGGCGGGGATTTTTTCACGTGGATTTCTAGTAACAAAATTTCCTCTGGTCTCTGAGTAGTGAGATCGGACGCCCGTGTGTATTGTTGCGCACGTAAAACATCCCTTGGCAGTTGGAAATCGAAAAAGAGTAGCCCAACGGCGCTGCCCGGGCAAAATGTGAGTATTTTAGGATCCTCGCCGGTGCTACGGAGTTTGTGCACTGAGCTGAGATTCTCCGGACTCAGACTTGAGTTAGGAGTAGAACGGAGCACTTATGGGTTACACCCGTGTGCCGTGATGTTGATCCGTCGACTAAACTAAACTAAACGAAGTCTAGGGTCTAGCCACCACACCCCCGCGGCTCCCCTTGCTGTTTTTCTTCTTTGCCATTTTGCAAACTCCCTCAGCTCTATATCCATCTGTTGGCCATGTCTCTAACACACTCGGTGTTTCCAGTTGTCACAATGTTTACTCCACTCTGTCGTCTTAAAACTTGACCAGCAAATGGCGACTGTCTTGTCTTGTGGGTAATCATTTTTCAAGCTCCCCCAGCATTATATTCATCTGTTGACCCATGTTTCTAACCCACTCGATGTTTCCGGTTATCACAATGTTTACCTTACCCTGTCGTCTTAAAATGTGACCAACAAATGGCGACTGTCTTGTCTTATTTGAAATTGTCATTTTGAGCTGGCCTCATCCAATATTATTGTTGACTTTTTATTCTTTTGGCGGACGCTCGCTTTGAACACAAGCATAGTCCTTATACGTGGTATTATTTATATAGCATCGGACTGATTTTTCGTGTGGGTTAGCTTTCTTTATTACCAGTGTCCCTCGCCATAAGGCGACATCTGAGGTACTTGTAAGTTTCACAAATGTTATGACATTATTGGTAAAATTACTAGATCTTTCAATAAATTTGTATTGCTCGCAGTTATACTTGTGTTGTTACTTACTTGTAGTATATTTGTAAGTGTTCTGCTTTACCATCGTCATCATCATCATCATCATCATCATCATCATCATCATCATCATCATCATCATCATCATCATCATCATCATCATCATCATCATCATCATCATCATCATCACCGCCACCACCACCACCACCACCGCCAACAATAACAACAAAAACCACAAGAACAACAACACCGTCATCACCAACGACGACAACAACAACAACCATCAACAACAACATCAACAACCAACAACAACATCAACAACCAACAACAGCACCACCACCAACAACAACAACAATAAACATGAACGGTAAATGTTCTCTATCTCACTCGGCCACCAAAGTATTGGAATGTGTCCGTGTTCCTGTCTCAGGTAATTCACGTGGCCAGGTCATCGAAGTATTTCTTTGTCTTCCCTTCAATTTTTTGAACTCAAGCGCAGTCCATAAACACAACAATTACCAGTGTCCCTCGCCATTAATGCGAACCAACTCCGACTTCATAGGTACGTGTAATTTACGTCCCCAGGTCCGCATTTGAGTCCATCTGCCCTGTGTAGGTGTTTAACCCTTTACCTCAGCATCAGTTCCCATCAAATTTCCACTAAATATTCAGGTTGCAGGTCAGTATGGCAATATAGATCAGAGTGCTCGCTCGTAAACTTCCGATGTGCTGAAGCCGAGGTAACGGGTTCAACGCCTGCAACGGTCAGTCGGATTAAAACGTATACTTCTCGTCCTTGACTTTGGGATCTACATTACAAGTACCTCAGAAATCGGAGTGGGTTGGTTTGCCTGATGGCGAGGGACATAGGTAATAAGGAAAGCTAATTTACACGTAAACATAAACCCAGTGCACTCCAGTTTTGCAGAGCCAGCCAGTCTGTCTGCATGGAGGTCGTGCTCATTGTCTGCATTGAAGACTGTATCATCCGCATATCTAATGTTATTGATTTTTATTCCTCCAAAGATGATTCCTTTCATATGTTGTACATTTCTGAAAATATTTTCACTGTACAGGGGAAAAAAAAAAGATCAGGAGACGTTACACATCCCTGTCTCACGGCTCTCTTAATTGACTGATATTGACCTACTTCATTATCAATCCTTATGGCAGCTTATTGTTTCCAATATATGTTTTTACAGGTCTAAGGTCTTTTCTCAGAAAGGTCTCCCTGGCGAGGGTGTTGGCAACTTTCTCCGTAATCCCGTATATATACGTAAAGAACGTAACTGTTACGAGATTCTGTAGGGGGTCGCGTCGCGTGTATGACGGTGTATGTCAGCCGGTCGCTCAGAAATCAGTGGCAAACTACTGAGCGTAATATTGCCTAGAGCATCAACAAACAGCTGAAAGATGTTGATGTTTACTGCAATGTCCTGTCAAAGATATGCGAATTTAAAAAAAGTACTTTCCTACCAATTGTAGACATGCAAGCATCTTTATCATGTTGACATGTCTTACTTTACTGTTCACATTAAAAGAAAAACATTGTCAAAAGAATTTTGTGAACATAAACAATGCATATTACTATGTTTTCAGACAGACAGGCAGACACACATACACACATATGTGCATACACACATAAATAGATACCTGCATGCCTAGGATCAGAGATAAATAGCAAATTATCCCTAGATCAGGAAATCAACATCAGGATTGGTAAGGCAACAACAATGAACAGATTAACAAAAAGAGTCTGGGAAAACAGGAAGCTTACTGCCAAAACAAAAGCACTTGTCTATCAAGCCTGTGTCCTCAGTACCCTTCTTTATGGCAGTGAAGCCTGGTCAACTTACTCACACCAAGATTAACGCTTAAACAGCTTTCATATGCGGTGTCTGCGAAGAATTCTTGGTATTAAGTGGGAAGACAAAATCACAAACACTGAAGTATTGGAAAGATCAGGTTGTTTGACCGTTTATTCCATGCTGAGTCTTCGTAGACTTACATGGATAGGACACGTTAGGAAGATGCATGACGGTAGAATACCAAAGGGCATCTTTTTTGGTGAATTACAGATGGGTAAGAGATTTTAGGGTGTCCTCTACTACGATACAAAGATGTGTGTAAGCGGGACATGATTGATACAGGCATTGATAATGCACATTGGGAGCAGGTCGCCGCCGAACGTGTTGCCTGGAAAGTAAATATCATAAATGAAATAAAGACACAGGAGAAAATTATTGCAGATAGGTCACACACTGAGCGTGTAAGACGTAAGATGGTACCTGATGGTGGAAATGACCATGTGTTCACATTCATCCATTTGGATGAACATTTATAGCGCGAATTGGCATTATCAGTCACATTCGCCACCGCCATGGGTTGTAGTTATTATGCTTTTGTGAAGCACAATGTAACAAACTGTCGTATGTCAAGACGGCAAGGTGACGTTGAATGAATGAGATACCTGCATACATACATTATTTACACAAACTCTCATAACTATGCACCCACTAAATAACACACAAATACACACTCCCTTGCATACACATATACTCACAATCATAAAATCACTAACAAAACTTTATTTATACAGTACATGGAGGGGATACACATGAAAAAGGTGTAGAAATAATACTTGACGAAAAAGCAGCGAAGTCACTAAATGGATACTCGTGTATTTCAGATAAAGTTATTATGGTCAAAATTAAATTCAAACTAATAGATATAACTATTATACAAGTATATGCACCAACAACAAGCAGTAGTGATGCTTGCTTGCTTGCTTGTGTTCGTTGGCTTGAGCTCCAACGCGAAGTCCTGTATGTCGGATGAAGGCATCCTGTTGTCCAACATCAGTGTGATGTCATACAGGACCTGAGTTTTGCGTGAGTATCCGTTGTCCCATGTCTGGCTTATTGGTGTGCAGACTGGTGGTTCCTCGCCATACAGGCAGACACTCTCCGACTTGTGCCGATATAACTATTATACAAGTATATGCACCAACAACAAGCAGTAGTGATGCTTGCTTGCTTGCTTGTGTTCGTTGGCTTGAGCTCCAACGCGAAGTCCTGTATGTCGGATGAAGGCATCCTGTTGTCCAACATCAGTGTGATGTCATACAGGACCTGAGTTTTGCGTGAGTATCCGTTGTCCCATGTCTGGCTTATTGGTGTGCAGACTGGTGGTTCCTCGCCATACAGGCAGACACTCTCCGACTTCGGAGGAATCGGCGATCCTATTGACCTCAGCCAAGACCCCGAAAGGACCTGTTGCCCAGGACGCTCGACGAGGACGCGTCAATAGGTCTTGGCCAGTATATAACCCGGCCCTGGTGCCTTGGAAACACCTCTGCGTCCCAAGCAGTAGTGATGAAGAAATACAACACGTTTACGACGAAATAGAAATGGCGATGGCTCAAATTGGATCATAGGAAATAAAAATAATACTTGGAGATTTTAATGCAAAAGTAGGAAAGGGGAAAATTGAGGATGTAGTGGGGAATTATGGTTTAGGTACAAGAAATGAAAGAGGGGAAAAGCTAATAGAATGGGCAAATATCAATGATATGATAATTGGAAACACTTTGTTTAAACACCATAAAAGACGACTATACACATGGAAAAACCCTGATAAGAAAATACGCAACCAAATTGACTGCATACTAAGTAATAAAAGATTTAGAAATGCTTTAATTAATGTAAAGACAATGCCTGGTGCTGACTGTAATAGTGATCATGTACCACTATGTGGACAAATAAAAGTAAGATTAAAGAGAGGGAAAAAATGGTTAGGAACATGAGACTTAATAAAGAGATTCTGAAAGTAGATAAAGAAATTCATGAACAGTACAGAGTGACTGTGAAAAATAGGCACAATGCAATAGCTAAAATACAGAGTATAAATGAACAATGGGAAATGTTAAGGAACTCCATTCATCAAACTAGCAAAGAAATATTACCGGAGAGAAGCCAAAAAGCTAAGAAAAATGGATGAATCAAGAAATCTTAATGCTGATGGACAAAAGAAAACAGAGTAAAAATGACAAACAAGAATACGCTAAGATAAATAAAGAAATAAAAGATAAATGTGGGAAGGCAAAAGAAAGTTGGTTAAACGAGCAGTACAAAAAAAATGAATTAAATGCCATTAAAGATACAAAAAATATGCACAAACAAATCAGAATAAATACAAAGTGTTTGAAATCAAAAACAGGAAAGGTATTATTGGAGGAAGGTTCACCTATTCTAAAAGAAGAAGTTGCTGACGCTATGAAACATATGAAGAAAGGAAAAACAGCTGGGCCAGATGAAATCACAATAGAAGAATTAGAAGTATTGGGAGAATTTGGAGTAGATATATTAACCAAAATGTTGAATGATATTTACAACAGTGGATGTTTACCCAGTGATATGCTGAAATCTGTATTTATAGCTATACCCAAAAGACTAGGAGCAATTGAATGTGAAGATTTTCGTACAATTAACCTCATAAAAAATATCACTAAGCTTCTGCTCAGAATCTTAATGAGAAGAACCAGAAAGAAAATAACAAAGGAAATTAGTGAAGAACTGTGTGGATTTGTGGAGGGAAAGGGCACAAATAATGCAATATATACATTACGGGCACTAATAGAAAAGTCAATAGAGAATCATAAAGACATATTATTGTGCTTCGTAGATTATACTAAGGCATTTGATAAAGTAAAACATGATAAACTGATTAAAATGTTGGAAGATATCAACATTGATGGGAAAGATTTATGAATAATAAAGAATATTTACTGGAACCAAGTAGCAGCAATTAAAATGGGAAATAAAGAGGGTAGTTACGAACAAATAAAGCTAGGAGTACGACAGGGGTGTGTCTTGTCACCAGATCTCTTCTCTCTATATGGCGAAGTAATAATGAGAGAGACCAAAGAGAAGCCAGGAATACTAGTTGGAGGTTATAATATAAATAATGTACGCTGTGCAGATGACACAGTATTGTTGGCGGGTACATCAACAGACCTACAACAATTGTTGGACACTGTAGTAACAGTGAGTGCAAGGAAAGGACTCTCCTTGAATATCAAGAAAACAGTAACAATGGTGATATCAAAGACAATGGTGACACCAAAATGTGACATAGAAATAGAAGGAAAAATTCTTAACCAAGTGGATAATTTTAGATACCTAGGGACATTTATAACATCAGATGGAAGATGTACAACAGAGATTAGGAGCAGAATAGGGCAGGCAAAAGCAGCATTTCAAAAAAGAGTATCTTATGCAATAAGTCACTATCACTGAATGTAAGAAAGAGAGTGCTGAAATGCTATGTAGAACCAGTTTTGCTGTATGGCAGTGAATCTTGGAATGTAAGTGAAAAAATTAAGAAGAAATTAGAAGCAATAGAGATGTGGTTCCTGAGACGAATGTTGCGAATTCCTTGGACTGCCATACTAACTAACAACAACTGCCTGAAACAGGCTAATGAAACTAGAACATTATATACAACAATAAGAAAGAGACAAACATCTTTCTTCGGTCATGTGATGAGAAGAGAGGCACTGGAGAACATCGTGAGAACTGGAAAGTTCGAGGGGAAGAGAGGCAGAGGCAGACCAAGAAAAATGATGCTGGATGGATTGAGACTGTGGCATGTAGTAATATCAGCTGCAGAGTTGATCCAGAAAACCAAAGACCGAGATCTGTGGAGAGCAATGAACGCCTACGCCAACTGGCAGGGCACTTGATGATGATGATGATGATGATGATGATGATGATGATGATGATGATGATGATGATGATGATGATGATGACAGTACATATATAAATACTCTCTATTTCTCCATCTCTCAAGTAAGCCACGAAGAAGAGGAAGGAGAGGGTAGTGTTCTGTAACACAAACGGTACACGCGTGTTACTAGGTCAAGATTACGCCCGCGAGGCGTATGGGGTTATCGTAAGGGGGTGACTCTAATAAAGTCATGATGCGGGCAGACTAGGGTTTTGCACACCTTCACAAAGTGAATATTTGAAAGTATAGCCAGGTTTTGGAAACTCATCGTAGGTGGGGAATTCAGACGCCTGGTCAGAAACGTTGGTGTCAAGAAAGAAAGTGGACAGACGGATCTATGGCAAAACCAGACTACAGGAACTAGCCGTCGGTGGGGAATTTAGACGCTTAGCTAGAACATCGTTGGCATCAAGGAAGAGAGTGAAGATAATTACCTATAGGAAAGCCGGTTTTCAGAAACTACGTAGTTGTCAAAGGGGATTTTAGACATATAACTATTAAATCTTCGCGTCAAGGAAGGCAGTGGAGATACGGATCTATGACAAAGCCAGTTTGTAGACATTAATGGTAGGTGGAGAATGTAGATGTACAGTCAGAACTTCTGGATTTCGGCAGATAGAGACAAATATAAAAAGTACAAATCGTGGATAACCAGACATCGTCAAATATAGAAAGAAAAAGACATAGATTTGTTTGCAGCAAACATCGTTTTAAGTGATAGACACTAAAGATACAGATTAGATGATGATCAAAGCCATTTAATTAATTCTAAATTCGATCTCATCATCATCATCATCATCATCATCATCATCATCATCATCATCATCATCATCATCATCATCATCATCATCATCAGGAAGTGTCTTGCCGGCTGGTTTGGGCTATCATGCGTCTCCACAAATTGCGATCTCCGATGGCATGGCTTATTGAATATGTTGACTCCCTTCCATGCCATGAAACAAAACTGTCAAGAATGTTCTCGCGCCGTCTTCCTCTATCTCTCTTTCCACAAATGTTAACGGTTATCACAACACATTCCAGTTTTGTCTTCTCGTAATGTGACCAAAAAAAAAAAATTATGGCTGCTTCTGATGTTTGTGACAAATTTTCTGTATACTTAGCCTTCGTCAAGATGTCCAGATTGCTCATTGTAGATGTCCAATGAATTTTAGCATTCTTCTTCAAACCTACATCTCCAAGGCTTCTAAAAAGTTAGTTGCATATCCTTTACAGGCTGTTGCAGTCAAGCCTAGCATATTTTGGCTGTTTGTGATTTCTTGGCAAGTTTATATTCAGTAGTTTGCCATTGCTTTCTGAATGACCGGCACTCAGACCTATTGTATGAACATCAACTCATGGTGGTCTGCCTCCAAATCGCCCGCATCTGTGTTTGGAATGCGGTATGCGGGATTACGAATTGCGTCCGTAAGAAGAAATCAGGACTAAAGTGGGGGTTATAGCAGCGCGAGATTTCATCAGAAAACAGCAAGTTAAATGGTTTGATCATATAACTAGATTACAAGCTAACAGTATACCACAACAAACAATTATGTACAGACCAAATGGAAGCAGAATAAGAGGCCGACCACGTAAACGATGGAAAGAGGTAATAACATAGTCCATGGGAATCTCGATATATGAAGCCCATAACGGGCACTCTTCTGCTGTTTATGCGTCACCTCGACACCGGAAGTGCAAGAGGAACGAGATAGGATGATGAGATGAGATGTTAAGATGAGATGATGTGACGAGGTGAGATGAGATGAGATGATTGTTACAATTGCATGTTTCGCTTTGTTTCTTGTCATTTGTCTGCTTTTCTGGTTTCTGTTTCTCATTCATTTTGATAATTAGTTCTCTATTTTTACGCTGATGTCAGTTAGTGGTGTAATTATCGTAAATGTAACGATTTCTTTATTCGTTGCGACTTCTCTTAAGTTTTTCACTATTCTGTATTTTGTCTTTTTTGCATTATCTGTTAATTCTCTTTAAAGTTTCTAGTGTTTTGTATTTTTAAATGGTCGCTACGTGAGCAATTTGCTGTTTCTCTTTGTGTGTTTTCTTTGCATGTTGTGACTAGTCCTGCCTCATTTTTATTTGTTTCTTGGGTCTTTGTTTTCGCTCGCTCGCTTTGAACTCAAGCGTAGTCCATACTTCTAGTAGTGCTGGACTGAATTTTGCGTATGAATTAGCTTTCCTTGTCAACAGCGTCCCTCGCCATCAGGCGAACCCATTCCGACTTCAGAGGTACTTGTAATTTGACTTGTCCCCAAGTCAAGGACGAGAAGTCAAATTTTTTAGACATAACAGGCTGGGGACATACAGGCTGAGGACACATAGACTGAAGACACATAGAGTGAGGATACACAGGGTGAGAACACAACAGGGTGAGAACACACCTGGCTGAATTCCACATGTTTAATAGACTAGAGATATGAGCTACTGATGAATGTAACTGTGGAACTGGTAAAGTTACAGCTCAAGAATTGTTACAGGAGTGTCTAAGAGCAGAACAGATAAATCTATTTTGGCATACACCCGCGCCACTTGAGGACATATTCTATAGAGATGTCAACAGCTCAAGTTGTCTGCTGCTGTCTATGGATGTATTCGTATTGCCACCGGAAGGCGTAGGACGAAGTAAATACCCTCTTATGATTGTTATGTTTACACAATTAAAATAAGCAGCTTTTATTTGGTCGTTTAAAGTGTCTTTAGATACTGCCGACACACAATCGAAGCTTTAAAACAGGACGTTGCTGAAAATAAGTTCATTCATTCATTCATGCATTCAGTAGTATGCACTTTGCAGAACCTCGCTCCCATAACCTTTCGAAAAACCTCTCGATCATAAGCAAGATGTCCCGCCTCTGATACACCCATCTGGAGATCATCCGTCGCATCCTGCATCCATCTTCTCTTTGGCCTTACAAAATAAGTTACTTTATTTTATTCTGATATTCCGGTAACTTTCTATGAATTCGGATGTCTGTTTCTCACTGAATTGTTTTTGTTTTCCTTTGTTTGTACACAAAGACAAGTGGAAACGTTAGTTTCTGTATTTGTTTGATTCCTTCGTTTACACGGCGTCGGCGTCCCACGTTCATGTCCATGTGACTGATGTTTGATTGACGTAAATCATGATGGCGTTCTGCCGGGTTCTGAGAAGTTAAAGTGTTCTGTGGATCCTGTTATAACATAATGATAGCTGATCGTGACTTGTGGAATCCTGAAGTTTCTATCTTTCTATCTTTATTGTAAATCCTTCTGGCTTCACTTCCTTCTTGTCTAAGTTTTATACAAGCATTAGTGTTTAACTTTTATTCAAGTATTTTTGTCTAACCTTTACAGATGTACTAACATTTAACGTGGAGAGAGAGAGAGAGAGAGAGAGAGAGAGAGAGAGAGAGAGAGAGAGAGAGAGAGAGAGAGAGAGAGAGAGAGGAGAGAGAATCAGAGAGAGGTTGGGAAGAGAGAGGAGGGGTAGAGAGAGAGAGAGAGAGAGAGAGAGAGAGAGAGAGAGAGAGAGAGAGAGAGAGAGAGAGAGAGAGAGAGAGAACCCGAAGAAGGAAATAGTAAGAAAGCGCCACACCCAATCTTGCTAGACCAGTATTTTTATTGACCAGTCGACACTTTAAACTACTGAACGTAAACTTGCCAAGACATCAAAATCAGTAGAATGTTGGTGTTGACAGCGATGTCCTGTAAATAGGATATGCAAAAAAAAGTCCACAATAGAGGAGTGACGTGGTCAGTTTAACACCTGCCGCCTTTATCCCCAAAACAATTTCTGGTACCCACTATAGGCTGAGTCAACCTGAGACCCCGGAGAAGTGTTACAATTCCACTCGATGCGTCTTTGAACCCATCACACCAGGTCGGCAGAGATGCGGGACATGACAGGGTCGTCTTGTATAGACAGGAGGTTGTGGACAAACATGATCACCAACGCCACACGGCGCGGATTATAAGAAGAAGATATAGTCTCAACTCTGCGTAGTGAAATACAATCTTTGACTTGTCAGATGCCGTTCATAACTTTCTAGACTTTAAGCATAGAAGCCACACACAATAGATTGCGCGATTTATTGCCTGGGATATTTCGCCGCGTCGCGTCAGGTGCATACTGTTAAAAAATATGTTACAAAACGATAGTTGAATCATAATTTGGCTGAAATTTACACATTTAGGGGAGTTTTTATCCGGTGTTTTTTTTATTTCAACTCAAAAATTGGGGTCCCTTTAAAAATTTGGCCTT
>JACEFZ010012372.1:0-35000 GCA_014155875.1 Cepaea nemoralis
ATATGTGTGTATGCGACCCTATGTGTGTGATTATTTATGCACGCACGCGTGTGTGGGTGCATGTGGGTGTACGTGTGTGTATATGTGTGTATGTATGTGTGCTTGCGTGTGCTTGTATGGGTATGTGTGGTGCTTTTGTGTGTACTTGTATGTGTAGGAGCGCGTATGCGAGTAGTATGTTAAATGTGTGTACATGCCTGCATGTGTGTATGGTTATGTATGTACATGAGGGTGTAAGTGTGTGTATGTGTGCGTATATATGTGTGTAGGGGCGTATGTGCGTGTGTATACGTGTTTATGTATATCTATGTGTGTGTGCTTCTATATGTTAGTATGCGTGTCCGTGGCTGTATGTATGTGTGTATGTGCGTATGCGTGTATATATGTTTGTGTGAATGTAGTTGTGTGTATGTGTGATTGTATGCGTGTATATGTGTGCATATGTATGTGTGATTATGTCTGTATGAGTTTTTATGTGTGATTGAGTGAGAGAGTGGATGAGGGAGTGAGTGAATAAAGAGTGTGAGTGAGAGAGTGAGTATGAGACAGAGAGAGTTATAGAGTATGTATGAGAGAGAGAGAGAGAGAGAGAGAGAGAGAGAGAGAGAGAGAAAGAGAGAGAGAGAGAGAGAGAGAGAGAGAGAGTTGGGCGCACGCATGTCATGTGACATGCTTTTCCATATTTTTTCTGTATCCACATCTTCCATATTAGCATTTTTATTGCCACTTGAATTTAACATGTACCATATTTACTGCTAATTTCATCGTGTTTATGTCATTTCTGGGAACTATCTTATTGAATTGCTTCACTATATTTTAGTTTACACAATGTATAACAAATTTTTTTTTTCATTTTCATATTTTTCAATTTTTTCCATGTTTTCAAAATTTTCTCAAATTTTCAATCGTTTTGAGATGATGCTTACGATAATCGTCAGTATATGGGTGTGTAAAGTGTGGTAGTTTTTCATATTAGTTTCAGTGATTATGTTAGGCGTCATGTATGTGTCTAGATATGAGGGTGTGGGTGTGTGTGTGTATGTGTGTGAGGGGATGTGTGTGTGGTTGGGGTATGTGTTGGGTGTGTGGGAATATGTCTGTATGGGTGGGTTGGTAGATGGGTATGTTGGTTTGGATGTAAGTGGGTGGGGGATGTGTGTAAGAAGGTGTAGGATGTGCGTACGTGGGCGGGAAATGTGTGTGTGGGAATTGTGAGTGGGGGATGTCTGTGTGGTAGGGGGTATGTGTAGGGATGTGGGAAAACGTGTGTACGGGTTGGGGGATGGGAATGTGGGTAGTGGATGTGTGTGCATGCGGGATGTGTGTATGTGAGTGGGGATGCGTGTGAGGGTGTGGGATTTATGGGTAGGTGTGAGATGTGTGGGTGGTTGGGCAGATGTGTGGTTAATGGATATGTGTGTGGGCGGATGCGAGTGGGTGAGAAAACGTGCGGGTGGGTCCTGATGTGTGTGGGGATGTGTGTGTGGATCAGGGGCGTGTGGGTGGGGGATGTATGTGTGTGGGTATGTGTTTGGGTGTGTGGTGTGTGTGGGTTTTGGTGGGTAGTGGGATGGGTGGGTGGGTGTGAATGTGTGTATGGGTTGGGGATGTGTGTGTGAGTGGAGATGTGTGTGTGGGTGGGTCGGAGATTTATGTGTGTGTGTGAGTGAGAGGTGTGTGTGGGTGTGTGGGGAATGTGTTTGTGGGTGGGTAGATGGGTGTGTGGGTGGGGATGTGTGGGTGGGAGATGTGTGTGTGGTGGATGTGTGTATGATGTATGTATGTGTGGGTAGGTTGTATGGGTGCGGTGTGTGTTGTTGGGGTGGGGGTGTTGTTAAGGGATTGTGTGAGTGGGTGTGGGAGATTGTGTGGGTGGGGGAATATGTGTAAATGGGGATGTGTGGGTGGGTGCGGCAAGTGTGTGTGTAGGTGCGTATGTGTGGTTGACGGAGAGATGTATGTGTGGGTGGGGCATGTGTGCTTGGCTGTGTGGTGTAGGATATGTGGGTTGGTGAGTGTATGTGGGTTATGGGATGGGTTGGCAGTCTTGTGTAGGTGAGGAGATGTGTGTAGGTCGGGGATGTGTGTGGGTGGGGGATTTGAGTGTGGGGGATTTGAGGGTGGGGGATTGGTGGGTTGATGCATGTATATGTGCCTGGGTTGTGTGTGTGGGTGGCTGGGGGATGTGTGTATGTGGATGTGTGTATGGGTGGGTCATATAAGTGTGACCTGGGCGTGTGTGCGGGTAAGTAGGGGATATGCGTGTGTTTGGGGGAGATGTGTGGTGGGTGAGGGATGCGTGGATGGGTCGGGGATGTGTGTCATAACGCTAATATATATATATATATATATATATATATATATATATATATATATATATATATATATATATATATATATATATATATATATATATATATATATATATGGTGCTAGACACATTTTGCATAGACCCATTACGAACCAGCCTGTGACGTAGTTAGACTCACGCCAAGTTTATTTAGCGTGACCAATTGTTTGGCGTGGTTAATCTCACACCAAAGATATTTCCCGTGACCCAGTTTCTGTCATAGTTAATCTAGCACCCAAGCTATTACCCGTGACCCAGTGCGTGACGTAGTTAATCTTACGCTAAACAATGTCTCGTGACCCAGTGTGTATGGTGGCCATTCTCACGCGAGAGACATTTCCTGTCACCCAGTGTGTGACGTGGTTAATCTCACGACAAAGACATTTCCCGTGACCCAGTGTGTGGTGTGGTTAATCTCACACCAAAGATATGTCCCGTGATCCATTTTATGACGTGATTAGACTCACGCCAAGTTCATTTCACGTGACCCATTGTGTGACGTGATTAATCTCGCACCAAAGGTATTTCCCGTGACTAATTGTGTGACGTGATTAACCTCACGACAAAGATAATTCTCGTGACCCATTGTGTGACATGGTTAATCTCACGACAAAGACATTTCCCGTGACCCAGTGTGTGGTGTGGTTAATCTCACACCAAAGATATGTCCCGTGATCCATTTTATGACGTGATTAGACTCACGCCAAGTTCATTTCACGTGACCCATTGTGTGACGTGATTAATCTCGCACCAAAGACATTTCCCTTGACTCATTGTGTGGCGTGGTTAATCTCAGACCAAAGATATTTCCCGTGACCCAGTGTGTGACATGGTTAATCTCACACAAAAGATATTTCCCATGACCCAGTGTGTGACATAGGTAATCTCACACCAAAGATATTACCCGTGACCCATTGTGTGGCGTGGTTAATCTCACACCAAAGATATTTCCCGTGACACATTGTGTGACGCGGTTAATCTCACGACAAAGACATTTCCCGTGACCCAGTGTGTGGCGTGGTTAATTTCATGACAAAGACATTTCCCGTGACTCAGTGTGTGGCGTGGTTAATCTCACACCAAAGATATTGACCGTGACCTATTGTGTGACGTGGTTAATCTCACGACAAAGATATTTCCCGTGACCCAGTGTGTGACGTGGTTAATCTCACGTCGAAACTATTTCCTGTGACCCAGTGTGTGACATAGTTAATATCACACCAAAGATATTACCCGTGACCCAGTGTGTGGCGTAGTTAATCTCACACAAAAAATATTTCCCGTGACCCATTGTGTGACGTTGTTAGACTCACGCCAACTTCATTTCCCTTGACCCATTGTGTGACGTGATTAATCTCACACCAAAGATATTTCCCGTGACCCAGTGTTTGTCATAGTTAATATTGCACCCAAGCTATTACTCGTGACCCAGTTAGTGACGTGGTTAATCTTACGCTAAACAATGTCTCGTGACCCAGTGTGTATGGTGGCTATTCTCACGCGAGAGACATTTCCTGTGACCCAGTGTGTGACGTGATTAATCTCACGACAAAGACATTTCCCATGACCCAGTGTGTTGTGTGGTTAATCTCACACCAAAGATATGTCCCGTGATCCATTTTATGACGTGATTAGACTCACGCCAAGTTCATTTCACGTGACCCATTGTGTGACGTGATTAATCTCACACAAAAGATATTTATCGTGACCCATTGTGTGACGTGGTTAATCTCACGACAAAGATATTTCCCGTGACCCATTGTTTGACGTGGTTAGACTCACGCCTAGTTCATTTCCTGTGACGCATAGTGTGACGTGATTAATTTCGCACCAAAGATATTTCCCATGACTCATTGTGTGAAGTGACTAACCTCACGACAAAGATATTTCTCGTGACCCATTGTGTGACATGGTTAATCTCACGACAAAGACATTTCCCTTGACTTATTGTGTGGCGTGGTTAATCTCACACAAAAAATATTTCCCGTGACCCATTGTGTGACGTTGTTAGACTCACGCCAACTTCATTTCCCTTGACCTATTGTGTGACGTGATTAATCTGACACCAAAGATATTTCCCGTGACCCAGTGTTTGTCATAGTTAATCTAGCACCCAAGCTATTACCCGTGACCCAGTGCGTGACGTTGTTAGACTCACGTCAACTTCATTTCCCCTGACCCATTGTGTGACGTGATTAATCTCACACCAAAGATATTTCCCGTGACCCAGTGTTTGTCATAGTTAATCTAGCACCCAAGTTATTACCCGTGACCCAGTGCGTGACGTGGTTAATCTTACGCTAAACAATGTCTCGTGACCCAGTGTGTATGGTGGCCATTCTCACGCGAGAGACATTTCTTGTGACCCAATGAATGAATCACCCAAATAAACGAGAAGTAGATTGTGAGCTTTACTAAAACACGACTACAAGAGACAAATTGGACGTTGCGGCCAAAGCCTTCGTCAGCACAGGACAAACAAATACAAACCAACACAAAACTACATGAAACACACTATGACAATATTAAACTATTAAACTAATTAAAATAAAATGTACTCATTCCTGTGACCCAGTGTGTGACGTGGTTAATCTCACGACAAAGACATTTCCCGTGACCCAGTGTGTGGTGTGGTTAATCTCACACCAAAGATACGTCCCGTGATCCATTGTGTGACGTGATTAGACTCACGCCAAGTTAACTTCTCGTGGCCTATTGTGTGACGTGGTTAATCTCACGACAAAGGTATTTTTCGTGACCCATTGTGTGACGTGGTTAATCTCACAGCAAAGATATTTCCCGTGACCCAGTGTGTGACGTGGTTAATCTCACGACGAAACTATTTCCTGTGACCCAGTGTGTGACATGGTTAATCTCACACAAAAGACATTTCCCATGACCCAGTGTGTGACATAGTTAATCTTACACCAAAGATATTACCCGTGACCCAGTGTGTGGCGTGGTTAATCTCACACAAAAAATATTTCCCGTGACCCATTGTGTGACGTTGTTAGACTCACGCCAACTTAATTTCCCTTGACCTATTGTGTGACGTGATTAATCTCACACCAAAGATATTTCCCGTGACCCAGTGTTTGTCATAGTTAATCTTGCACCCAAGCTATTACCCGTGACCCAGTGTGTGACGTGGTTAATCTTACGCTAAACACAGTTCCCGTGACCCAGTGTGTGACGTGGTTAATCTCACGATATAGATATTTCCCGTGACCTAGTGTGTGACATGGTTAATATTTCGCTAAACACATTTCCCGTGACACAGTGTGTAACGGGGTTAATCTTACGCTAAACACATTTCACTTGACCCAGTGTGTGATAGGGTTAGTCTCAGGGTAAACACATTTCCCATGACTAAATTTGTGATGTAGTTAATCTCATACCAAAGATAATTCCCGTGACAAAGTGTGTGACGTGCTTAATCTCACACCAAAGATATTTCCCGTGACCCTGTGTGTGATGTGGTTAATCTCACGACAAAGATATGTTCCGTCACCCAGTGTGTGACGTGGTTAATCTCACACAAAAGATATTTCGCGTGACAGTGTGTGACGTGGTTAATCTCACGACAAAGATATTTCCCATGACCCAGTGTGTGACGTGGTTAATCTCACACCAAAGGTTTCTCTCGTTACCCAGTATGTGACGTGGTTAATCTACCACCAAAGATATTTCCCATGCCCAAGTGTGTGAAGTGGTTTATATTATGCTAAACACATTTCCCGTGACCCAGTGCGTGACGTGGTTAATCTTACGCTAAACAATGTCTCGTGACCCAGTGTGTGAGGTGGCCAATCTCACGCTAGAGGCATTTCCTGTGTACCAGTGTGTGACGTGGTTAATCTTACTCTAAACACAATTCCCTTGACCCATTGTGTGGCGTGGTTAATCTCACACCAAAGATATGTCCCGTGATCCATTGTGTGACGTGATTAGAATCACGCCACGTTCATACCCCGTGCCCCATTATGTGACGTGATTAATCTTAAACGAAAGATATTTCCCGTGACCCATTATGTGACTGTCGTAGTAATCCTTTATTACTTTAGTGTCGTCCCCGGAGTGAGGGGAAACAACACCCATATTTTTATTAACCCGATATTATTATCTTAGAGAAACCACCAGAATCCGTGTCCATAAAACTCCTTCAGTCCGTAGGCACCCTTTCTTACTCTTACTCACCCCTGGATCATGCCACCTCTCATTCTTCCCCAACACCACATACTCAACAACTCTAGCTTCAACAAATAAATACAATAAATAATTTATTAAAGCAAAGAGTATGTGTGTGAGAAGTGTGTGTGTGTAATGTGTAGAATGTGTGTCGAATATGCTAATGTGTATGTAGAATCACATCAGTGATCAGAAGCCAAGTCAACTCATCATCATAGCAAGGGTACGCCACAGCATGATAGCTTAGCACATGAAGACCTCACCCATTGATGCGTCTCTTCTTCCAGACGTTGACTTTCTCCGGTATCTACTGGGTCGACTAAATTTACGATCCTCCGAAAATAGTTATCGTTTAACATTAATCATGGATCTGTCACTCAAGGTAAAGACTAAGGTCCCTATGACTCAGATAAGTACGGATCTCTGTACCGTGAAACTAGGTTTCAATGTCACAGGTCTCACACTTGTTCTAATCCATTGTTCTAGATTGTCACACACAAACGGTTCTAAAGTACTTCTTCAATGGACTAAATTATTCCACGAGAACGCCATGTTCAATGGTCTTTTCTACTCACTAATGGTCAGTGGTATGTGGTGAAGAAACGAGTATCACCCAACCTGGGTGAATCCCTATTGCAAAAGAATCGTTTATAATGTTTTTCTCAATTGAGCCCGGTTCGTATGAACCCTCTGGATCCTACGCCCAGCATGAACAGTGCTGACTACACTTTCCTCTGTGTATTTATTCCTCTTATTAAATAAAGCGAATGTTCATTTGATGTTCTTCTTACTCAGAGTTGAACTCCATCAAACCCAGTGTAGAGCTTCCTCGTAACTGTTGGGGAATCTGTTAGAGAAAGAGAACACATCTGGTGAAGGCCGCCTGATACTGATCCCTACTAGCTGAGTGTAGGCCTACGGCTTCGCTCAAATATTTATCAGCAAACTAAGCTCTGTCATGGATCAGAGTGGCTCATCACCTCAATCTGAATCAGGTTAAGACAAGGAAAGTCCTATAGACAGAGTGCAGAACCCCAGTAGACACCCCACCTACACTATTCTCACTAGCAGAGCGAATTATTACCCCCCTACTTTATTCTCAACTAGCAGAGCTAATTATTTCCTCACCCTAGCTAGTTTTAACTAGGCTACTGCCTATATTAATTATGCCTAAATACACTATATGCCGTACCTTATGAAACACCGCATTACTCCTGGATGGCCTCTACAATTTGCCATAAAGACACATGTTATTTAACTTTAAGTAAATCTAAACACGATAGATGCTCTCCGAATTCATAACTGCGGTCTACGAAACACGTCAACCCAATTCAACTTTCTTGTCTACACTAACTGTAAACAAGTCATGTTTTTTGTCAAACAGCCTTGGATTGTTTTAGTGACGTTCCTTTGATGTCAACACAGGTGTCCTCAAGGGCAACTAACTCTTTCAGAATTATTATCTCCCCCTTATTCAACCAATGCAAAAGTTGTCTCCCTTGCTTTGACAACTAAAACAAGCCAGCGTTTCCTGCATTCTCCCGATCAGGCCACAACAACATGCCTACAATTTTCTGTCTTGTGGGGAACTCTCAAAGACGGCTGTAACGTTTTGATCTCACCCCTCCAGGAATAAACAATTTGTAGCTGCGAATCAGACTGTCTTTGTTATCTGTGTCATCTGATTGTTAATTTACAGTGATTTCGCGACAGTGACGTGGTTAATCTCACGACAAAGACATTTCCCGTGACCCATTGTGTGACGTGGTTAGACTCATGCCAAGTTCATTTCCCATGACCCATTGTGTGACGTGATTAATCTCACACCAAATATATTTCCCGTGACCCATTGGGTGACGTGGTTAATCTCACGACAAATATAATTCCCGTGAAAGATTGTGTGACGTTTTTAGACTCACGCCAACTTCATTTCCTGTGACCCATAGTGTGACGTGATTAATCTCACACCAAAGATATTTCCCGTGACCCATTGGGTGACGTGATTAATCTCACGACAAAGATATTTCCCGTGACTCATTGTGTGGCGTGGTAAATCTCTCACCAAAGATATTTCCCGTGATCCAGTGTGTGACTTGGTTAGTCTCACGACAAAACTATTTCCTGTGACCCAGTGTGAGACATGGTTAATCTCACCGCAAAGATATTACCCGTGACCCAGTGAGTGGCGTTGTTAATTTCACCACAAAAAAAAAAATAATTTCCTGTGACCCATTGTGTGACGTTGTTAGACTCACGCCAACTTCATTTCCCGTGACCCATTGTGCGATGTGATTAATCTCACACCAAACATGTTTCTCGTGACCCATTGTGTGACATAGTTAATCTCGCACCCAAGCTATTACCCGTGACCCAGTGCGTGACGTGGTTAATCTTACGCTAAACAATGTTTTGTGACCCAGCGTGTGAGGTGGCCAGTCTCACTCTAGAGTCAATTCCCGTGACCCAGTGTGTGACGTGGTTAATCTCACGATATGGATATTTCCCGTGACATAGTGTGTGACATGGTTAATATTACGCCAAACACATTTCCTGTGACACAGTGTGTAACGGGGTTAATCTTACGCTAAACACATTTCACCTGACCCAGTGTGTGATAGGGTTAGTCTCAGGCTAAGAACATTTCCCGTGACCCAGTGTGTGATGTAGTTAATCTCATACCAAAGATAATTCTCGTGACAAAGTGTGTGACGTGGTTAATCTCACGACAAAGATATTTCCCGTGACCCAGTGAATGACGTGGTTAATCTCACACCAAAGATGTTTCGCTTGACCCAGTGTGTCACGTGGTTAATCTCACACCAAAGGTTTCTCCCGTGACCCAGTGTGTGACGTGGTTAATCTACCACCAAAGATATTTCCCGTGACCCAGTGTGTGACATGGTTAATATTACGCTAAACACATTTCCCGTGACACAGTGTGTGACGGGATTAATCTTACGCTAAACACATTTCCCCTGACCCATTGGTTCACGTGGTTAATCTCACACGAAGGGTAATTCCCTTGACCCAGTGTGTGACGCGGTTAATCTCACACGAGAGGTATTTCCCATGACACAGTGTGTGACGTGGTTAATCTTACACCAAAGATATTTCCCGTGACCCAGTGTGTGACGTGGTTAATCTCACGACAAAGATATGTCCCGTGACCCAGAGTGTGACGTGGTTAATCTCACTTAGAAGATAATTCCCGTGACAGAGTGTGTGACGTGGTTAATCTCACACCAAAGATATTTTGCTTGACCCAGTGTGTGACGTGGGTACTCTATCACCAAAGATATTACCCGTGACCAAGTGATTGACGTGGTTAATATTATGCTACACACATTTCCCGTGACCTGGTGTGTGACGTGCTTAATCTCACATATATAGATATTCCCCTTGATCCAGTGTGTCACGTGGTTAGTCTCACACAAAAGTTATTTCCCATGACCCAGTGTGTGACGTGATTAATCTCACAGCAAAGATATTTCTTGTGACGCAGTGTGTGACGTGGGTAATCTTACGCTAAACACATTTCCCGTGACCCAGTGTGTGACGTGGCCAGTCTCCCGCCAAAGAAATTTCCCTTAGCCCTGTGTGTGACGTGGTTAATCTCACGCCAAAGACATGTCTCGTGAGCCATTGTGTGACGTGTTTAATCTCACACCAAAGACATTTCCCATGAACCATTGTGTGACGTGGTTAATCTCACGCCAGAGACATGTCTCGTGAGCCATTGTGTGACGTGGTTAATCTCACGCCAAAGACATTTCCCATGAACCATTGTGTGACGTGGTTAATCTCACACGAAAGGTATTTCCCATGACCCAGTGTGTGACGTGGCCAGTCTCACTCTAGAGACATTTCCTGTGACCCAGTTGGGGTCAGACCGACCTGAAAGCGCAAGTCAATGTTACACCATTGGGTATCGAACTCAAGTCTACCAGAAATGAACAATTGCATTTTAACTGGTATGATTCTATCTGTAGACAGTCGGAATTCCATCATATGTACTATGATTCATGTACGCACTGTTTACTATGGACAAAGTATTTCTCTTGTAAGAAAACCGAACAGAAGAGACAACTCATTAACTTTATGATTGTACATGAAGATTGACAGAAATACATTCTTTCCGACAGATCGTAGACAAAATGTCTATGCTGTTGTCTTAACATAAAAGGACTCCCCTCTCTCTTCATCGACTAAGGATTTCAAGTTTCAAACTACTTCCTAAGAATTCATTACGCACGCTCTTACACTTCCGTGTGCTGATGCCAAGGAACCGGGGTCAACTCCTACACCGGTCAGTTGGACTAAAATGTTGACTTCTCATCCTTGACCCGAGAACGTAAATTACAAGTACCTCAGAAGTCGGAATGGGTTCGCCTAATGGCGATAGACACCGTTAAAAGGAAAACTTAACCACCCACACACACACACACACACACACACACACACACACACACACACACACACACACACGCACACACGCACGCACAAACGCACGCACGCACGCACACACACACACACAAATCATCCCAGTGCACAAGTAGTAGCAGGTGTGTTTACAACTCTCGAGTAGTAAGTGAGCGAAAAAATCAAAAAAAAAAGACATCACGATTCTTTCCGCAGGAATATCCTTTCTGCACACGAGATGCGAATAGGACTGCACGAGAACTCTCAGAGTTTCAAGGAGTGATTTATCTCAAGCCCGACATGAACACACTCCGTGATACTGATCTCAAATGTTACGTCCACCTTTCTACACGGGAGAAGCCATGGTCTGTTCACATTCATATCAAGTAAGTGTTAAATTATCATTATCATTTGGTGCCATGCAGAGAGTTGCAGGCGTTCACATTCTTACCAACCATCTGAACTAGGTCTTCTTGATAAGTTCAACCCGTGAACGTCTCCAAAGCCACTCTGTCAGCTCACTCATCATTCTCTCCCTCTGTCAACCCCCCCAGCATTCTCTCCCTTTGACAACCCACCCAGAATTGTCTCCCTTTGACAACCCACTCAACATTCTCTCTCTCGCTCTGTCAATCCACCCAGCTTTCTCTCCCTCTTTCAACCCACTCAGCATTCTCTCCCTCTGTTATCCCACCATAAATCTCTCCCTCTGTCAAACCACCCATTATTCTCTTCCTCTGTCAAACCATTCAGCATTCTCTCCCTCTGTCAAACCACCCAGGATTTTCTCCCTCTGTCAACCCACCAATCATTCTCTCTCTGTCAACCCACCCATCATTATGCCCCTCTGTTATCTCACTCAGCATTCTATCCTATCCTTCTGTCAAACCACCCATCGTTCTCTCTCTCTCTCTCTCTCTCTCTCTCTCTCTCTCTCTCTCTCTCTCTCTCTCTCTCTCTCTCTCTCTCTTTCTCTGTTAATCCAATCAACATTCTCTCCCTTTGTCCACCTATGTCTGTCAGTCAACCCAGCATTCTTTCCCTCTGTCCACCTGTGTCTGTCAATCCACCGAGCATTACCTCTCTCTGTCAATCCACCCAGCATTATCACCTTTGTCCACCTGTGTCTGTCAATCCACCCGTCATTCTCTCCCTCTAACAGCCCACCCAACATTCTCTCGTTTTGTCCACCTGTGTCTGTCAACCCACCCAGCATTACCCACATGTGTCCCCCAGTGTCTGTCAACCCATCCAGCATTCTCTCCCTCTGTCAACCCACGCAGCATTCTCCCCCTTTGTTAACCCATTCAAAATTCTCTCCCTCTGTCAACCCACCGAGCATTATCTCCCTCTTTTAATCCAAAAAGCATACTTTCCCTTTGTCCACCTGTGTCTGTCAACCCACCCAGCATTATCTATCTTTTTCCACTTGTGTCTGTCAACCCACCTAACATTCTCTCGCTCTGTCAACCCACCCAACATTCTCTCTCTCTCTCTCTCTGTCAGCCCATAAAGCATTATATCCCTTTGTCCACCTGTGGCTGTCAACCCACCTAACATTCTCTCCCTCTTTCAACCCACCCAGCATTCTCTCCCTCTGTCAACCTATCCAGCATTTTCTCACTCTGTCAGTCCAATTACCATTCTATCTATTTGTCCACTTATATCTGTCAACCCCTCCAGCATTCTCTCGCTCTGTCAACCCCTCCAGCATTCTCTCCCTCTGTCAACCCCTCCAGCATTCTCTCGCTCTGTCAACCCCTCCAACATTCTCTCCCTCTGTCAACCCCTCCAGCATTCTCTCGCTCTGTCAACCCCTCCAACATTCTCTCCCTCTGTCAACCCCTCCAGCATTCTCTCGCTCTGTCAACCCCTCCAGCATTCTCTCGCTCTGTCAACCCCTCCAGCATTCTCTCGCTCTGTCAACCCCTCCAACATTCTCTCCCTCTGTCAACCCCTCCAGCATTCTCTCGCTCTGTCAACCCCTCCAGCATTCTCTCGCTCTGTCAACCCCTCCAGCATTCTCTCGCTCTGTCAACCCATCCAACATTCTCTCCCTCTGTCAACCCATCCAGCATTCTCTCCCTCTGTCAACCCATCCAGCATTCTCTCGCTCTGTCAACCCATCCAGCATTCTCTCCCTCTGTCAACCCCTCCAGCATTCTCTCCCTCTGTCAACCCCTCCAGCATTCTCTCCCTCTGTCAACCCCTCCAGCATTCTCTCGCTCTCTCAACCCATCCAGCATTCTCTCCCTCTGTCAACCCCTCCAGCATTCTCTCCCTCTGTCAACCCATCCAGCATTCTCTCCCTCTGTCAACCCCTCCAGCAGTCTCTCGCTCTGTCAAACTTACCCAGATTTCTCCAGCGTGCTTACGGAAAGGACGTGTTTGTGTGGTCTCCTCCTTTTGGATTATATTGCCTGTTTATCTTCATTCGCACACAATGGATTTTATATAGTTGTGATCACAATGAAGCCGTTCAACTGCTGAAATTATTTCAAAGTTTGTATTGGTGTATTATCTCTATCTCTCTTTCCCACTTTCTGTCACTCTCTGTATCTATATCTCTCACTCTCTCAGTATTTCTAACTTTTATCCTTTCACTTGTTTCGACGCTCTCTCACTCTCTATCTTTATCTCTCTCTCTTTCCCACACTCTCTCTGACAATTACAATTTGTCTCTCACTGAGACACCACTAAAGAAAGTAGACAAACGAAACTGCTTAATGAGACCAATGATGCCATGGGATGTACATGATGAGAGATCACATAGACACGCCGATCAGCATCTCCAGCATTGAGTTTATTCTCACGAGGCGTGAGTGCAGTCAAGTGAGCACGAAAAGTTTCATGTCTGAACTAATTACACCAGTTAGCTGGACTAAAATGTTGACTTCTCGTCCTTGACTTGTGGACATAAATTACAAGTACATCTGAAGTCGGAGTGGGTTCGTATGATACGAGGGACGCTGGAAATATGGAAAGCTAATCCACACACAAACACTGGTCCAGTGCACTCTCCACTAGTGGCAACTACTAGAAGTATTAGGACGTGTATGGACTACGTTTAAGTTCAAGACGAGCAAACGGGGAAAAAATATAACGAATTACTCTTGATCGAAAATGAATTATGGTGTTTCGGGAGAACGATTGTCATTCTTCATCATTATATAGGGTGTATTTTTAAAGACTGTGCAGTGTTTGAAAATATTGCCGGTCCAAGTTTTGTATTTACCTATTATGTTGCATGAACTTTACAGAGGGTGAATAATACACTCTATACTTCCTGTTCGTACTTATTTTTCTTTTTCCTCTACGTGCTTGTTCTCTTTCTCCTTCTGATTCCTTTTCCTTCTTTCGCCTATTATTAATCTTTTTGCGATATACTGTTATTTTACTCCTTAGTACTCAAGCTATTTATTATTATGATCGGTTGTGACATTTCTCATTCAGCAAGACAAAAAGATTTGCCATAGATAGATATTATGTCAAAATATAATAGTTTATGTTTCTCTCTTTCAGAGAGTTTGATATATACTCGCCTCCCAATGAATGCACCACGTCTTATTTATGTGTGAACGGTGTCAACTTGTGTGAGTCTCCCAGTGTGAACAGCATTGATTTCATACTTCCCCCACACAGAACGACTACTCTTATCTTGAAAGCTGCGAGTATTTATGACATACGAAGTTTTCGGGTGAGTACTGAACGTCAACACAATAACAACATGTGAGTAAATCTCAGAATTCAGCTGTTGGAGTCTGAGACGACACGTACTGTTGACTCTCAAAATATCCGCTTAACAACCGACCGTTTATTGGCTCAAGCTTTGGTAACATCTTGGGTATTGACTGGTAAATTGTAGCTCATTGCTTCAGGTTGACGCATAACTGACTATACCACCTCACGACAACATACAGATTACTAGACATGGCTAGAAATAGTGGACTGGGATATGAGGCATATAACTTATTCAATCTAGACTTGTAGAGTCTCTAGTCTACTTAATACTGACATGTGGAATTTCAGCAACTGAACTGTGTTTAAATGGACTTCGAAACATATGGCTCGAGTTTCGAGGCACTCGGAGTGATGCGTGGTACACCAAGCCAAGTTTGGGACGCAGAGGTGTTTCCAAGGCACCAGGGCCGGGTTATATACTGGCCAAGACCTATTGACGCGTCCTCGTCGAGCGTCCTGGGCAACAGGTCCCTTCGGGGTCCTGGCTGAAGTCAATAGGATCGCCGATTCCTCCGAAGTCGGAGAGTGTCTGCCTGTATGGCGAGGAACCACCAGTCTGCACACCAATAAGCCAGACATGGGACAACGGATACTCACGCAAACTTCAGGTCCTATATGACATCACACTGATGTTGGACAACAGGATGCCTTCATCCGACATACAGGACTTTGCGTTGGAGCTCAAGCCAACGAACACAAGCAAGCAAGCAAGCCAAGTTAACCTACCCAATAGGAAACGCAACGCTAATTATGGTTGTTATCAATGACTCCGTGTATTGCAAAACTAAACGATTCTTAGAATTGCTGATGATACACGGCGTTTCGAATATTGGAAAACACCTGTTTATCTTATACAGGTCGAAGATGAATGGATATAGTATTCCTCCACCTCTTTCTCTTCCTTCTCATCTTTGTTATTCTTTTTCATCTTTTATTTTCTTCAGTTTATTTCTACTGTCCTTTATTTGACATTTGGTTATCAGCAGTAGGAGGTATAAATACGTCTATGTCTTATGTTATCCATTTATTAGTGTTATCAATGCACGTAGTTTTGTTTTTTTTTGTCGGCTCCCTGCTTGCTGTAAGATATTCTTTAGGACGATATATGTTAAAAAAACCAAACAATGATATATACTTAGTCCATACAGAATCTGTGCTGTTATAATCATTCATTCATTCATTTGGCACCTTGCCGTCTTGACAGACGATAGTTAGTTGCGTTGTGCTTCATAAAGACATAATAACTATACCCCATTGAGGTAGTGAGGTGTGACTGATGAGACCAATTCGCGCTGTAAACATTTGTCCACAATGGATGCAAGTGAACACATGGTCATTTTCTTCATCACGCACCATCTTACGTCTCACGTGCTCAGTGTGTGATCCTATCATCATGCATCTTCTCCTTTGTCTTTATTCCATTTATGATATTTGCCCTCCACGCAACACGTTCTGCGGCGACTTGCTCCCAATGTGCATTATCAATGCCTGTATCAATCATCTCCCACTTAATTGCATCTTTCTTTCCTAGACCCCCAGATCTCTTTCCCGTATGTAATTAATCCAAAAAGATGTCCTTTGGTATTCTACTATCATCCATCCTCCTAACGTGTCCTATCCATGTAAGTCTACGAAGACTGAGCATGGAATAAACCGTCGTACATCCTGATCTTTCCAATACTTCAGTATTCGTGATGTTATCTTGCCACTTACAGTGGCGAAGTGGTAACGGACGCAGTTCGTAATTCCGAATACCGCGATCGAAACACAACTGTGTTGGTTTGTTATGAAATGGTATGGGTGCCGGTAATTCGGAAAGCAATGACAAACTACTGAACGTAAACTTGCCCAGGAAACACGAACAGCCACAGAATCATGGGGTTGACTGCTACGTCCCTAAAGGATATGCAACTAACTTTAACCGCATATGAAAGCTGTTAAATCGTTTCTCTTGGTGTGAGCAAATTGACCAGTCTTCACTACCGTAAAGAAGAATACTATGGACACAGGCTTGATAGACAAGGACTTTTGTTTTGGCAGTAAGCTTCCTGTTCTCCCAGACTCTTTTTCATAGCCTGTTCATTGTTGTTGCTGCCTTACCAATCCGGATGTTGATTTCCTGATCTAGGGATAATGTGCTGTTTACTACTGATCCTAGATATGTAAAATGGTCTACCATCTCCAGTTCGGCATCGTCAATAAAGATTGATGGTACCCCATATGCACATTGTAACGTAATCTGTGTCTTCTTTTTGCCAATTTTTAACATAAATTCAGAAAAAGCATTGGAGAATGCAGATAGGAGACGTTGTAATTCTTCCTCAGAGTGTGTCGTAATTGCAGCATCATCTGCAAAATGCAACTCTCTGATCAGTACCCTCATAATTTGGATTTGGTCTTCAATCTTTGAGCATTGTAGAGGCCGCCATGTGGCCGTGAGTGTATATACCACTATCCTGATTACGAAAGGCATATTTCAGTAGAAGTGAAAAGTATATTCCAAAGAGGGTGGGAGTTAGTACACAACCTTGCTTAACTCCACTCTTGATTTCAAACTCTTCAGAAGTTGCACCATCAAATTTGATTGTACCCTTCATGCCTGTGTGGAACGATTCCACAATGGACAGAAGAGTTGGTGGGCAGCCTATCTTCTTTAGTGCCTTGAACAGACCCCAACGAATGACCAAATCATATGCCTTTGTGAGGTCGATGAAGGCAATAAAAAGTGGTTGAATCTGTTCACAGCATTTTTCTTGCATTTGTCGCAATGAGAATATCATATCAATGGTAGACCGGTTCTGTCGAAAGCCACACTGTGATTCGGGGTAGACATGATCTCCTAGGACTTGAAGTCTGCGCAGAACAATTCTGGCAAATACTTTTCCAACAATACACAGAATTGAGATACCCCTATAGTTGTTGCAGTCGCTCCGATCGCCCTTGTTCTTGTACAGTGTCATGATGCTTGAATCTTTGAAATCCTATTAGACTTGTTCTTCTCGCCAGCATAGCTCTATTAGTCAATGAATGAAGAAGAATTAAGAGAAAAAGAATAAAGAAACATGAATAATCAGATGGCTGGGCTGGTCACTTGACTCGCATGCCAGATCACAGGTTTCGTAAACGAATTATTGTACGGCGAGCTGCGCTGTAATAAACGCTACCAAGGCGGTCAGTGGAAACGTTTTAAAGACTGAAAATCTCATTAAAACTGTTGGAATTCATTACGACATTTGGGAGACTGCTGCCAAAGACCGAAATTTGTGACTTACATCACTACACAAGGGTGCAGCCACTTGTGATGCAAACAGGACTGCAAGAGCTGTGAATAAAAGGCTGGACAGATTATCCTACTGGAAGGTCAAGAATTCTTTGCCCACATTGTCAACGGAAATTTCGAGTCAAAATAAGTCGTATCAGGGATCCATACTTTCAACCCCACTGGATGAAATGATTAAAGCTCAAAATAAGGCTCTACCCATCTGCTGTTTCTTATTAGTGATAATTTCTCCAGTCAAGGTTTTCGGTAATGCACTTTTTTGATAATTGAACCATAGGCCTTCGTTATACCTTTGTACATGCTTCTGATGTTGCCCTTATCACATGCATTTTGGATGGACTCACATAACTTGATCCAATAGTCATTGCACACTGCCTGGCAGCTTTTTGCACATCCTTCCTAGCTTGCTCAGCTCACTGAGAGTGCTTCGTGGTGTTCTTTCCTTGTGTCTTAAGAGAGCGATCTTCTTTCTATCAATTAAGGGTCGCAGCGTCTGTTTTAGATCCACAGTGTCATAAACCCCTAAAGCTGTTGTATAAAGAGTTTCCGTAAGTTTACCCCACTTTTCACTTGCTGCACACTTTTCTGATGTATCAGTGAAAGTGTCTTCAAGTTGCTGTGGGTCTCAAAGCACTTATCAGGATCTTGCGTACTTCATTGGCACCTTGCCGTCTTGACAGACGATAGTTTGTGCTTTAAGAAGGCATAATAACTTTTACCTATGACGGTAGCGAATGTGATTGATAAGGCCAATTTTCGCTGTAAATGTCCGTTCACAGTGGGTGCATGTGAACACGTGGTCATTTCCACAACCATGCACCATCTTACGTCTCACACGCCCGGTGTGTCACTTATCTGCAAGAATTTTCTCCTCTGTCTTTATTCTATTTATGATCTTTGCCCTCCTTGCAACACGTTCAGCGGCGACTTGCTCCAAATGTGCATTATCAATGTCTGTTTCAGTTATGTCCCGCTTACACACATCTTTGTATCGTAGTAGAGGCCGACCCTAAGATCTCTTACCCATCTGTACTTCACTAAAAATGATATCCTTTGGTATCCTACCATCATCCATCCTCCTAAGATGTCCTATCCATCTAAGTCTACGAAGACTGAGCATGGAATAAACTGTCACACAACCTGATCTTTCCAATACTTCAGTATTTGTGATTTTGTCTTGCCACTAAATACCAAGAATTCTTCGGAGACACCGCATATGAAAGTTGTTTGAAAGTTTCTCTTGGTGTGAGTAAGTTGTCCAGGTTTCACTGCCATAAAGAAATCAAATCAAATCAAATCAACTTTATTAGGGTCACAAATTGGGCGCGCAGGCCCGTCTTACATTCGGCCCTTCCAATCACTCGTCTTTCGTTCATCAAGAGCATTATACATTTACATAGGAAAAAAAATAAACATTGTGAAATGAATGTTGTAAACATAAACAAGGCTAATTACGATGTTATGAGACCCATCTCCCACCTACCCATACATCACTCCACCCACATCCCCACCTACCCACACACACGCACACCAAGGGACACATACATACCCCACCAACCGACCCATCCCCCTCCTGCACATTCCCCCACCCACACACACTTCCCTCACCTGATCCCCCAACCAAAACACACTCGCCACCCACAAACATTCCCCCACCAACCCACACATGCCACGCCCATCCACATACACATCCTAACCCACACATCCTCTCCCCACCCACACCTAATACCACCCATCCCCCAGCCACATCTCTATCGACAACATATTCCCCACCCACGCACACAACCCCCCACCAACCCACACATCGCACATCCACTCACACATCCCCAAACCATACACACACATCCCCACCAACTGACATGTCCCTACCCCCCCCCCCCCCCCCCCCCCCCCCCCCCCCACACACACACATACACACATTTCCCTAACCACCCATAAATCCCCAATCCACTCACACACACCCCACCACCCACACATACAACTTCCACCCACCCACACATGCCTTAACCTAATCCCCCACCACACAATCCCCCACCCGCACATCACATACACCCCCTACCACGCACTATTCTCAACCCACGCACCACACACACACATATCCCTCACCAACACATCCCCACTTACACACCACACACATATCGCCCACCCAGATACCACACAATATTCCCACCCACACCCACACAGATACCCTTACCCATCCACCCCACATACTCCCACTCACATACCACAAACATCCCCCACCCACACACACATACCTCACCCACACAATATCCCCAACCAACACACCACACACCTCTCCCAACCCACACACGCATTCCCTACCCGTCCACCAACACACACTCACTCACGCATACATCCTCCACTACGCACCCACACACCCCCACCCACCCACCCCAACCAAACATCTCTCGATCACAATACCCCTACCCACACACATCCTCCACCCACCACACATCCCACCCCGACTCATACAACTCCCTCACCCACCTACACATCCCTAAGCCACTCACACACCCCCACCCACACATTCCCCATCCACTCACACATCTCCCACCCACACACCCTCACATACTTCCCCCAACCACCACACATCCCCTACACACCCACACATATACCCCACCCATACGCACATTCCCCGCACCCATCACACACATCCCCCACACCACACACTATCCTCCACCCACACACATATCCTCACCCATACCACCACAAACATACCCTCCACCCACACATAATTCACACATCCCCCACCAACACACCGCACACATATCTCAAACCCACACACCATACACTTCTCCCCACCCGCCCTTGCATCCCCAATCCACCCAACACAATTCCCTACCCACACAACCCCGCCTCCCACACATACTTCCTCAAACCATCCACACATCTCCACCCACATAAACACACATCCCCCGCATCCGTCCCATACACATATCATCCACCCATACACACATCCCCCACACCCATTCCCACACCCCTACTTTCACCCACACATATCCATCCACACATCCCACCAACACCCACAAATATCACTACCCACCAAAACCCACACACCCCAACCCATCCAAACGTACATCCCCACCCACACATCCCCCACCCACACATATCCCCACACTCACACACATCCTCCACACACACTCACACTTCCTCACATCTAGACACATACAAAATGTCTCACGTTAGTATTGAAACTAGTATGAACAAACTCCCACACTTTACTCACACACATACACTGACACTTGTCATGAGCAGTCTCATAAAAATGTAAAACATGGAGAAAAATGTGTACATAAAAAGTATGTGACGTAAAAATAGTGATGCTCTCTCTCTCTCTCTCTCTCTCTCTCTCTCTCTCTCTCTCTCTCTCTCTCTCTCTCTCTCTCTCTCTCCTCTCTCTCTCTCTCTCCTCTCTCTCTCTCACACACACACACACACACATTCACTCTCACGCTCACACATTCACTCTCACGCTCACACATTCACTCTCACGCTCACACATTCACTCTCAAGCATTCACTCTCCCGCTCACTCATTCACTCTCCCGCTCACTCATTCACTCTCCAGCTCACTCATTCACTCTCCCGCTCATTCATTCACTCTCACGCTCACTCATTCTGTCTCTCATTCACACTCACTGACTCTCTCACTCAAACTACAGTAATGAACATGAGTTTATATTATGCATGATAAAATCAAATGGTATTTAACTGATAATATGACAGATGAGAATACACAAACATATGGATTCGTGTGTTACATACACGACATGCATCTGCTCAGCTCTCTCTCTCTCTCTCTCTCTCTCTCTCTCTCTCTCTCTCTCTCTCTCTCTCTCTCTCTCTCTCTCTCCCCCTCTCTCTCTCTCTGTATTCTTTCATATACACACACTCACACGCATGCGCGCGCACACACACACACACACACTAACACATCAACTCTCCCACTGTCTCACTCTCTCACACACAATCATTCACACACACACACTCACTCTCTCAATCACACTCTCTCACACATACACATGAAGAAGAGTACTAAGGACACAGGAAGTTGTTTTGGCAGTAAGCTTCCTGTTCTCCCAGACTCTTTTTCTTAACATGTTCGTTGTTGTTGCTGCCTTACCAATCCGGATGTTGATTACCTGATCTAGGGATAATTTGCTATTTACCACTGATCCTAGATATGTAAAATGGTCTACCATCTCTAGTTCGGCGTCGTCAATAAGGATTGATGGTACCCCGTGTGCACCTTGTGACATAATCTGTGTCTTCTATTTGCTAATTGTTAAACCAAATTTAGAACAAGCATTGGAGAATGCAGATAGTAGACATTGAAATTCTTCATCAGAGTGGGCCGTAACTGCAGCATCATCTGCAAAAAGCAACTCTCTGATCAGTACCCTCCTAATTTTGGTCTTGGCCTTCAATCTCTGAGCATTGTAGAGGCCGCCCTCTGAGCGTGAGTGAATGTATATACCACCATCCTGATCACGAAAGGCATATTTCAGTAGAAGTGAAAAGTATATTCCAAAGAGGGTGAGAGCTATTACACAACCTTGATAAACTCCACTCTTGATTTCAAACTCTTCAGATGTTGCACCATCAAACTTGATTATACCCTTCATGCCTTTGTGGAACGATTCCACAATGGACAGAAGAGTTGGTGGGCAGCCAATCTTCTTTAGTACCTAGAACAGACCCTCACGACTGACCAAATCAAATGCCTTTGTGAGGTCGATGAAGGCAATAAAAAGTGGTTGATTCTGTTCACGGCATTTTTCTTGCATTTGTCGCAATGAGAATATCATATCAATGGTAGACCGGTTCTGTCGAAAGCCACACTGTGATTCGGGGTAGACATGATCTCCTAGGACTTGAAGTCTGCGCAGAACAATTCTGACAAATACTTTTCCAACAATACACAGAAGTAAGATACCCCTATAGTTGTTGCAGTCGCTCCGATCGCCCTTGTTCTTGTACAGTGTTATGATGCTTGAATCTTTGAAATCCTGTGGGACTTGTCCTTCTTGCCAGCATAGCTCTATTAGCTGATGGATCTGAAGAGTGAGTGTGTCTTGCCCACTCCTGATTACCTCTATTGGAATCCCATCCTTACCTGGAGCCTTGCCAGATGCCCCTTCATTTATAGCACACTTAACTTCTGTTATGGTGGGAAATGTGTCCAGGTGGAAAAGAGTTGGTAGAGCCTCTAAGGCGTTGAGGGCATCATCCGATAGTTTTGTCTCACTTGAGTAAAGCTCCAAATAGAAACCCATCTGTCCATCTGCTGTTTCTTATCAATGATGATTTCTCCAGTCAAGGGTTTCATTGGTGCCCTTCTTTTGATCACTGGACCACAGGCTTTCTTTATTCCTTCATACATGCTTCTTGTGTTTCCCCTATTACTTGCGATTTGAATGGACTCACATAACTTGATCCAATAATCATTTGCACACTGCCTGGCAGCCTTTTGCACATCCTTCCTAGCTTGCCTTAGTTCACTCAGAGTGTTACGCGTTGGTCTTTCCTTGTTTCTTAAGAGAAATATCTTCTTCTTATCAATCAACGGCTGCAGAATCTCGCTGTTTGCCGCAAACCAGTCCTGCCTCTAATGATCCACAGTGCCGTAATCCCCTACGACAGTTTTATCAAGAGTTTCCTTAAGTTGACCCCACTTTTCATTTACTGTACAATTTTCTGGTGTATCAGTGAAAGCGTCTTCAAGTTGCGTTGAAACTGAAAGCACTTTTCAGGATCGTGAGTGTTAATAATATTAATCCTGGGGCTAGATTTGTGTTTAGTTGTGTAGATTCTCTTTGGTCTCAGCCTAACCTGTGCAACAATCAAAGAATGATCCGTATCACAGTCAGCACTGTGGTAACTTCGAATTAATTCATATGTTGTCATCGTGTGATGACGAAGTCTAGCCGATGTCAATGGCCGCATCTTGGATGTTTCCATGTGACCTTAAAAAATGGAGCAGGTAGGTCGTTTCTGGTGTAATGCTCCAGCAGCCTTTGCCCATCTTCATTCATGCGACCGATGTTGTATTTTCCAAGGCACACTGGCCGTGAACTCGAGTCCCTGCCCACACGAGCATAAGAATCCCAGATAATATATATGTCGTCAGATTTTGGAACAGCCTTGATCACTCAGTCTAACTCCTCATAGAATGAATCCTCCATGTGATCTGAGGAAGTGAGTTTCGGTGCATATGCAGTGATAATGGTGGCACAACCACAAGTAGTTGCCAAGCGCAGGGATACTAATCTTTCAATTCTGCCAGCTGGAATTTCAATCATTCCCAGTAGTGAATGCTTCACTGCACAGCCCAGTATATGTTGGTTATTTACTTCCCGCCCTCTACCTTTCCAAAAAAATAATGAGTAATAGTTTTCCATGAGTGACACTTCCTGAGCGACCCGAGATTCCTGCAGGCCAGCAATATCAATGTTGAGACGATTGAGTTCGGCATCAATCACACCGTCAATATTCATTAGATCAGTGGAAAATCTTGAATACATGGTTCTTACGTTCCATGTTGCAAGCCGTAGCTTGAGGTTTCTATTTTTCTATTTAGTAGTACCTTGTGCATTGGTTTAACAGCCTGCTATCCAGATTTTATCCTCATCCCAAGCACCCATTGAAGCTAGCAGGTTGTGGCGGATCAGCACACAAATCGCCGGGGGCTGCCCAGCTTGAGGCGGGCAGTAGCTGGTCTGTGACACCTATAGGTGTCTCCCGCTATCAGAGGCAACATAATGCGTCCCATATCAACGCCAATTGACAAGGACTTATAATCCGTATCTGCTACCTCTCCCTTTCATTCCGGAACCAGTTAAGACCAGGGATGTAGTTATACCTCTTCATAGCACAAAGCCTGGGCTAATATATAGATACCATGTGTTGCCCATGCAGTATGATCCCTCTTTCGGCTTCCTAGTTCTCTCCAGATGAAAGGTAACAAAGTTACATCTGGAACAAGACACGCTGCATAAGCTGCCGTATGAGCAAAGCAATGCTCTAACTTTCCATTTTGTCTGTAGGTTGTGTATTCTCGCACCATGTACTGTTACATGCGTGTGATTGGACACGAAGTAGAGATTACACAATAAAACCAGTTATGTACGTGTAACTTTTGCGATAAAGTGAGAGACAATAAACACAGACCAGTGTACACACCTTACAGCAAACTCCAATCCGGAAAACGCAAATTACATGAGAAAAAATCAAAGACAATTTAAAAAACAAATACGATGAAATAAGTGATACCACGACACAGAGAATTCGACGTTTTAATTATAATAATTTTCATCAGAAACAATACAAACAGATCTAAAGAAAAACGTGTAATTAGAAAATGTAATTAACATTTAAATTATAAATAGACAAAGTGTAGGTATGAAACGTTGCTAAGTCATTGCATATACTTTGTTTCTATAAGTTCAGAAGAACAGATCTAAAAAGTACCAAATAAAAAGAAAATGAAGCCGATAGTGTGCAGACAGTTAGATATGGATGTATTCAGAGGAGGCAGCAGAATTATACAGCGGTATCCACAACAGTATTGATTCCCGCTGGATGGATGCATCCAAAAGAGTTGATTAACTGACTTTCAATTTTAAGCCTAATGAACGAACGAACGAACGAACAGACATTATTCGATGTTTTATTCGATGTAATGAAGCTATTGGAGTAATAAGGCTTCAATGCCGTGACCTATACATGGTTGACTCCATTGTGATCAGAAGAATGGAAATAATATCTACGATTCCACGCTTATTTACAGACACAGGTGACAACACAGCAAGCTGCCATGTTATCATGTTTCTCATTAGATAAAGTAACAGCATAAATATTGCTGTGAGGGATCAGCACCCAATTGGCAGGGGGCTGCCCAGCTTGATGCGGGCAGTAGTTGGTCAGTGACACCTGTAGGTGTCTCCCGCCGTCAGAGGCAACCCGTTGCGTCCCATATCAACGCCAATTGACAAGGACTTACAATCCGTAACTACTACCTCTCGCTTTGATTCCGGGACCGGTTAAGACCAGGGATGTAGTTATATCTCTTCATAGCACAAAACCTGGGCTAAAATATAGAGACATGTGTTGCCCATGCAGCATGATCCCTCTCTCGGCTTCCTAGAGGAAAAGTAACAAAAATACATCTGGAACAAGACACGCTGCATAATCTGCCGGATGAGCAAAGCAATGCTCTACCGAGTGGTCTCGAGGTATGATGTCTGCCTCGAGTGCTGGAGGTCCCGGATTCAAGCCCTGATGAGAACTGGGATTTTTTCATGTGGACTTCTAGTAACAAAATATCCCCTGGTCTCTGGGTAGTGAGATCGGACGCCCGTGTGTATTGTTGCGCACGTAAAAAATCCCTTGGATTTCAGAATCCTGCAACGTGAAATAGCATAATGTTTCCCTTTAGATAAATAACAGCATAATTAGTTAGTTAGTTAGTCGACAGATCATCCTCATTGCACATCGAACCATTCAGTCCATAAGCGCTCAGATCCCCTCCTCAGCAAATTCCGCAGCGTGTAGCGGCTAACGACGCCAGTTCTGTGTTGGTTTATCAGTCTTCTTTGGCTTCCTGCGTAGTGTTCTTGTTTGGCCACCCCTCTTTTAATTTACTGTTCTCGCAGTCTGGCCATGGTTGTAGTTTCACAGTCACCACTTGGTTCTCGCAAACGTCTTACTTCTCGTAGAGCATTCAGAATCTCAGCCTGGTCCATGGCGCGTCCGCCCTCCACAGTTAGTTAGTTAGTTAGTTAGTCGACAGATCATCCTCGTTGCACATCGAACCATTCAGTCCATAAGTGCTCGGATCCCCTCCTCAGCAAATCCCGCAGCGTGTAGCGGCTAACGACGCCAGTTCTGTGTTGGTTTATCAATCTTCTTTGGCTTCCTGCGTAGTGTTCTTGTTTGGCCACCCCTCTTTTAATTTGCTGCTCCCGCAGTCTGGCCATTGTTGTAGATTCCCAGTCATCACTTGGTTCTCGCAAAAGTCTCACTTCTCGTAGAGCATTCAGAATGTCAGCCTGGTCCATGGCGCGTCCGCCCTCCACAGTAGCCTCACCTGCGAGCTTGTCAGCCTGCTCATTTCCTTGTACTCCCGCATGACCTGGCACGAAGATGAAACTAATCTTTGCCAGCCTAGACCGCTTCAGAGGCAGCAACCACTCTCTTCGGATCGACCCCTCCTCTATCCTCTTGATCATGTTCATTGAGTCGCTAAGGAAACAAGCCCTAGTGAATGTCTGTGTCTCGAGCCATGTTATTGCTTTACTTACTGCCATGACTTCCATGGTCAGGCTACTTGTGGTTTCAGTGAAAGCACCAGAGTCCTCCTTCACAATTCTCCCTCCGGCCCGAGCTGTAAAGGCCCATGAGCTTCTCACATGTCGGACGACCGACCCATCTGTGTAGATGACCGCGTCACCGTCTAGCGAATTCTCGAAAATCAACGCTTGTACTTCAGCCTCAACAGCAGCCGGATTTTCTTGTCTGCATTTTCTATCTAGTTGGATGCAAACTGAAAAGGATGTGCAGAAGTCTGTTGGCACTTGCACCCACTCCTCGCCAGGTTCTAAGTCCTCAAGTGAACACACCTGTTGAAGAATGTCTTCGGCTTGACCCATCCACGACCGTCCTCTTTTTAACCTGCTGCCCTTCACCGTCCTAATTTCACTATGCAGTGGATGTTGTGTGTTTGCGTTAATTCTGAGGTAGGCGCGTGCCCTGCAAACTTGTATTCTCTCTTCAATGGTTGGAAAATCAAGAAGGTAGCGCATCGCCCTGCATGCTGTATCTCTTGTACATCCAAGAATAATGCGCATTGCTTCATTCTGTATCCTTTCCATCCTTTCTATCTGCGTATGGCTGAGAGTCAGGATTGCCATTGCATACTCCAAAACAGACATGACCAGCCCCTCGTACAGAAGACATAGATGGCGCTGCTCACAGTTTGCTGCCGCCATCACCCGCATCGCTGCCAAACCCCGCTTGGCCTTTGTTATCACCTGGTCTATGTGCACATTATAAGCAAGGCTTCGATCAAACCGTATTCCCAGGTAATTCATTGCCTGCGTTCTTTCCACCGTCTCTGAACACAGCATTACAGTTGGTGTTGGATTGTTGACAATATGATTATTCAAAGAGAACCAAGTCACTGTTGCCTTTGTTGGGTTGACCATTGCCCCAGCTTCATCACACCAAGTACTTATGCGATTGAGTTCGGTTTGTAGTTCCACAGCAACCTCCTCTCTATCCTTACCCTGACGATACACTAAAATATCATCGGCATACGACAATGTCCTGCCAGGTCCAGTGATCTGCTCACTGGTGATTCTCACTGTGTAGGCGTTGAACAGTACCGGAGATAATGGCGATCCCTGTGGTAGGCCAGGATATATTGTTGTTGGTTCCGAAGTCCAACTGCCACATCTAAAAACTACTTTCCGTTGGTAGAGGGCTGCAGCGATCCAACTAAGGAGGAATGGACTTACGTTTAGTTCAAGAAGCTGAAACATTAAAAAATCCAGTGGTACTCTGTTGTATGCGTCCTCAAGATCAATCGCTGCAGCAACGGTTTCAGTGCCTGCGTGGAAACCTTCATAGACATCCTGGGCAAAGACTGCTGCATTGGTCCAGGTTTCTCTTTTTGGACGGTACCCACCCAGGGTAGGTGGGAAAACACCTTGCCTCTCTAGTTGGCTTGATATTTTCCTGGCAATTACCTTCTCCAGCAGCTTGCCTATTGTATTCTGCATGGTTATAATTCGATATCCCTGAATTTTTTTGTGGTCTTTGTCAGGCTTCGGCAAGGGAATCAGATAGCTGTGTAACCATTCCTCCTTGATGCTAGCACTCCCTATACTGTTGTTGTACATGTCTGCTAATTTCTCTAGCTCATTGTCGGTACACCTATTTATGTCGTCGTATCTTATGCCATCAGGACCTGGAGCACTGTTTTTTGATCGTCGAAGCACAGCCTTGATTTCTTTCACTGTCACTGTGTCTTCCTCCGAAGTGTTCTGGGCCTTGCATCTGTCTGAGGTGACCTCCTTGGCCAGATTTCGGCCTCCCATGTCTGTCTGGTTGCCCTGCTCAAGGTAGCGTTCAAAGAGGGCTTTGCCCTTGTCCTCGTCAGTCCTCTGCCAGGTGAGGTCAGCACCTTGGAAGTCTGAAATGCTCTTATTCTTGACTACACCACTCATGCTTTTATGTAGTCGCCAGAACAATTTCAGTGACTTGTCTGTGCTTACTCTTTGACACACCTCTGCCCATTTTTCGCTTTTAACCACCTTGACCAGTTTTTTGAAATAGCTTACTTTTGTGTGCATCTCTCTTTCTAAGTGCAAGCAGGGACTAGGATGACCAGCTCTGTTCTTCTTGGCATTTTGCCATCTCCTTACAGCACTACGCTTATCCACCCAAGCCTTCTCCACCTCGAAACTCCACCACGGTGGCTGCTCCCAGCTTTTTTTCCTGCCCTGGAAACGTCTGCGCTTGTCACGTCTTATTTTACTCACCACATCTTGCCCTGTACTGTCATACTGGAACGTCTTTACCTTTAGCTTGTGCTGCCTGGTTCTGCCTTTCTCCACCAATATGCTGCACGGGTGGTGGTCGCTGCCATGGTGTCCTAGGACACCCCATCTACACACTGTAGTGAGTGAAGGTGAAACTAGCGCCAGATCAATAGCACTGTCCTCATCGCCTGGACGGCTTGCTGTCCTGGTGACACAGCCACTGTTAATACAAACCAGGTCGATGGTTTCCAGTGCAGTCTCTAAAGCAATAACATGTGCCCTCCACAGTAGCGTTACCTGCGAGCTTGTAAGCCCGCTCATTCCCTTGTACTCCCGCATGCCCTGGCACAAAGATGAAACTAATCTTTGCCAGCCGAGATCGCTCCAGAGACAGCAACCAATATCTGCGGATTCCCTCTCCCCCCCCCCTCATCTCTATCCTCTTGAGCATGTTCATTGAGTCGCTAAGGAAACATTCCCTAGTGAATGTCTGTGTCTCGAGACATGTTATTGCTTTACTTACTGCCATGACTTCCATAGTCAGGCTACTTGTGGTCTCAGCAAAAGCACCAGAGTCCTCTTTCACAATTCTTCCACCGGCCTGAGCCGTAAAGGCCCATGAGCTTCTCACATGTCGGACGACGGACCTATCTGTGTAAATGACAGCATCACCGTCTAGCGAATTCTCGAAATTCAACGCTTGTACTTCCGCCGCCACAGCAGCCGGGTTTTCTTGTCTGCATTTTCTGTCTGGTTGGATGCAAACTGAAGAGAACGAACAGAAATCTCTTGGCACTTGTACTCACTCCTCGCCAGGTTCTAAGTCCTCAAGTGAATACACCTGTTGAAGAATGTCTTCGGCTTGACCCATCAACGACCGTCCTCTTTTTAACCTGCTGCCCTTCACCTTCATAATATCACTATGCAGTGGATGTTGTGTGTTTGCGTTAACTCTGAGGTAGGCGCGTGCTCTACAAACTTGTATTCTCTCTTCAATGGTTGGAAAATCAAGAAGATAGCGCATTCGCCCTGTATACTTTATCTCTTGTACATCCAAGAATAATGCGCATAGCTTCATTCTGTATCCTTTCGATCCTTTCTATCTGCTTAAGGCTGAGAGTCAGGATTGCCATCGCATACTCAAAAACAGACATGACCAGCCCCTCGTACAGAAGACATAGATGGCGCTGCTCACAGTTTGCCGCCGCCATCACCCGCATCGCAGCCAACCCCCGTTTGGCCTTTGTTATCACCTGGTCTATGTGCTCATCATAAGCAAGGCTTCGATCAAACCGTATCCCCAGGTAATTCATTGCCTGCGTTCTTTCCACGATCTCTGAACACAGATTTACAGTTGGTGTTGGAGTGTTGACAATATGATTATTCAACGAGAACCAAGTCACTGTTGCCTTTGTTGGGTTGACCATTGCCCCAGCCTCCACACACCAAGTACTTATGCAACTGTTCGGTTTATAGTTCCACAGCAACCTGATCTCTATCCTTACCCTGACAATACACTAAAACATCGTCGGCATATGACAATGTCCTACCAGGTCCAGTGATCTGCTCACTGGTGATTCTCACAGTGTAGGCGTTGAACAGTACCGGAGAAAATGGTATCCCTGTGGTAGGCCACGATATATCTTTGTTGGTTCCGACGTCCAACTGCCACATCTAAAAACTACTTTCTTTTGGAAGAGGGCTGCAGCGATCCAACTAAGGAGGAATGGACTTATTTTGAGTTCAAGTAGCTGAAGCATTAAAAAATCCAATGGTACTCTGTTGTACGCGTCCTCAAGATCAATCGCTGCAGCAACGGTTTCAGTGCCTGCGTGGAAACCTTCATAGACATCCTGGGCAAAGACTGCTGCATTGGTCCAGGTTTCTCTTTTTGGACGGTACCCACCCAGGGTAGGTGGGAAAACACCTTGCCTCTCTAGTTGGCTTGATATTTTCCTGGCAATTACCTTCTCCAGCAGCTTGCCTATTGTATTCTGCATGGTTATAATTCGATATCCCTGAATTTTTTTGTGGTCTTTGTCAGGCTTCGGCAAGGGAATCAGATAGCTGTGTAACCATTCCTCCTTGATGCTAGCACTCCCTATACTGTTGTTGTACATGTCTGCTAATTTCTCTAGCTCATTGTCGGTACACCTATTTATGTCGTCGTATCTTATGCCATCAGGACCTGGAGCACTGTTTTTTGATCGTCGAAGCACAGCCTTGATTTCTTTCATTGTAACTGTGTCTTCCTCCGAAGTGTTCTGGGCCTTGCATCTGTCTGAGGTGACCTCCTTGGCCAGATTTCGGCCTCCCATGTCTGTCTGGTTGCCCTGCTCAAGGTAGCGTTCAAAGAGGGCTTTGCCCTTGTCCTCGTCAGTCCTCTGCCAGGTGAGGTCAGCACCTTGGAAGTCTGAAATGCTCTTATTCTTGACTACACCACTCATGCTTTTATGTAGTCGCCAGAACAATTTCAGTGACTTGTCTGTGCTTACTCTTTGACACACCTCTGCCCATTTTTCGCTTTTAACCACCTTGACCAGTTTTTTGAAATAGCTTACTTTTGTGTGCATCTCTCTTTCTAAGTGCAAGCAGGGACTAGGATGACCAGCTCTGTTCTTCTTGGCATTTTGCCATCTCCTTACAGCACTACGCTTATCCACCCAAGCCTTCTCCACCTCGAAACTCCACCACGGTGGCTGCTCCAGCTTTTTTTCCTGCCCTGGAACGTTCTGCGCTTGTCACGTCTTATTTTACTCACCACATCTTGCCCTGTACTGTCATACTGGAACGTCCTTTACCTTTAGCTTGTGCTGCCTGGTTCTGCCTTTCTCCACCAATATGCTGCACGGGTGGTGGTCGCTGCCATGGTGTCCTAGGACACCCCATCTACACACTGTAGTGAGTGAAGGTGAAACTAGCGCCAGATCAATAGCACTGTCCTCATCGCCTGGACGGCTTGCTGTCCTGGTGACACAGCCACTGTTAATACAAACCAGGTCGATGGTTTCCAGTGCAGTCTCTAAAGCAATAACATGTGCCCTCCACAGTAGCGTTACCTGCGAGCTTGTAAGCCCGCTCATTCCCTTGTACTCCCGCATGCCCTGGCACAAAGATGAAACTAATCTTTGCCAGCCGAGATCGCTCCAGAGACAGCAACCAATATCTGCGGATTCCCTCTCTCCCCCCCCCCCCTCATCTCTATCCTCTTGAGCATGTTCATTGAGTCGCTAAGGAAACATTCCCTAGTGAATGTCTGTGTCTCGAGACATGTTATTGCTTTACTTACTGCCATGACTTCCATAGTCAGGCTACTTGTGGTCTCAGCAAAAGCACCAGAGTCCTCTTTCACAATTCTTCCACCGGCCTGAGCCGTAAAGGCCCATGAGCTTCTCACATGTCGGACGACGGACCTATCTGTGTAAATGACAGCATCACCGTCTAGCGAATTCTCGAAATTCAACGCTTGTACTTCCGCCGCCACAGCAGCCGGGTTTTCTTGTCTGCATTTTCTGTCTGGTTGGATGCAAACTGAAGAGAACGAACAGAAATCTCTTGGCACTTGTACTCACTCCTCGCCAGGTTCTAAGTCCTCAAGTGAATACACCTGTTGAAGAATGTCTTCGGCTTGACCCATCAACGACCGTCCTCTTTTTAACCTGCTGCCCTTCACCTTCATAATATCACTATGCAGTGGATGTTGTGTGTTTGCGTTAACTCTGAGGTAGGCGCGTGCTCTACAAACTTGTATTCTCTCTTCAATGGTTGGAAAATCAAGAAGATAGCGCTTCGCCCTGTATACTTTTTCTCTTGTACATCCAAGAATAATGCGCATAGCTTCATTCTGTATCCTTTCGATCCTTTCTATCTGCTTAAGGCTGAGAGTCAGGATTGCCATCGCATACTCAAAAACAGACATGACCAGCCCCTCGTACAGAAGACATAGATGGCGCTGCTCACAGTTTGCCGCCGCCATCACCCGCATCGCAGCCAACCCCCGTTTGGCCTTTGTTATCACCTGGTCTATGTGCTCATCATAAGCAAGGCTTCGATCAAACCGTATCCCCAGGTAATTCATTGCCTGCGTTCTTTCCACGATCTCTGAACACAGATTTACAGTTGGTGTTGGAGTGTTGACAATATGATTATTCAACGAGAACCAAGTCACTGTTGCCTTTGTTGGGTTGACCATTGCCCCAGCCTCCACACACCAAGTACTTATGCAACTGTTCGGTTTATAGTTCCACAGCAACCTGATCTCTATCCTTACCCTGACAATACACTAAAACATCGTCGGCATATGACAATGTCCTACCAGGTCCAGTGATCTGCTCACTGGTGATTCTCACAGTGTAGGCGTTGAACAGTACCGGAGAAAATGGTATCCCTGTGGTAGGCCACGATATATTTTTGTTGGTTCCGACGTCCAACTGCCACATCTAAAAACTACTTTCTTTTGGAAGAGGGCTGCAGCGATCCAACTAAGGAGGAATGGACTTATTTTGAGTTCAAGTAGCTGAAGCATTAAAAAATCCAATGGTACTCTGTTGTACGCGTCCTCAAGATCAATCGCTGCAGCAAAGGTTTCAATGCCTGAGTTTTATAGACATCATGGGCGAAAACTGCTGCATTGATCCAGGTTTTTCTTTTTGGACGGTACCCACCTAGGGTAGGTTGGAAAACACCTTGCCTCTCTAGCTCGCTTGATATTTTCCTGGCAATTAACTTCTCCAGTAGCTTGCCTATTGTATTCTGCACATGTCTGTCTGTCTGTCTGTTTATAACTCGATATCGTTGAATTTTTGTGTGGTCTTTGCCAGTCTTCGGCAAGGGAATCAGATAGCTGTGTAACCACTCCTCCTTGATGCTAGCACTCCCTATACTGTTGTTTTACATGTCTGCTAGTACCTCTAACTCGTTGTCGGTACACCTATTGATGTCGTCGTATCTTATGCCATCTGGCCCTGGAGCGCTGTTTTTTTTTTTAAATCGTCCAAGCACAGCCTTGATTTATTTCATACATAATAATTATTCATATATAATAATTTCATAATAACAGCATAAATAATACCCACAAAGTGAAAAATTATGTTTCCCAATTAAACAAAATGACAGCAGTAAAAAATCACAAAAGTTTAACGAACAATTATATAAAGTTTCCCATTAGATAAAATGACAACATACATTTATTAATTATGTGATTGGTTCGGGATTTGAAATTTAAATATTGAGCACAACCCACTAATGGCAACGCCGATCGCATTCTGGTATGAGCCTAAGGCCTATCCACGTCAATATGGAAGCACTATACTCGAGTTTCGCCCTCGTTTGAGCTCGTCAGTAGTGCATATCCCTGACCGGATCCGAAAACAGTGCCAGATCACGCGTGTGAAGCGGGTGTGTAACCACGCGGCACACACTGGACACACCAAATTATCACAACAGAACTATCACAACGCTACCCATCGTAGGCTATGCTC
>JACEFZ010012372.1:42500-110000 GCA_014155875.1 Cepaea nemoralis
TTTGATGATGAGATAGGGCGATGTGATATGGTGATGTGATAGGGTGAAGTCATATGATGATGTGATAGTGTGATGCGATAGGGTGATGTAATATGGCGATTTGGTAGGGCGATGTGATAGGGAGGTGTGATATTGCGGTGTGATATTGGGATGTGATAGAGCGATATAATAGTGTGATATTATAGGGCGATGTCATATGATGATGTGATAGGGTGATGTGTTATTGGGTTTTGATAGCGCGATGTGATAGTGCGTTGTGCTAGAATGAAGTGTAGGGCGATGTGTTAGTATAAAATGATAGGGTGATGTGATATGATGATGTTATATTGTGATGTGATAAAGCGATGTGATTCGATGATGTGATAATGTGATGTGATAGGTCTATGTGATATGATCATGTTATACGGCGATGTGATATGAAGATGTTTAGGTCGATGTGACAGTGTGATGTGATAGTTTGATGTGATAGGGCGATGTGATATGATGATGTAATAGTGTGATGTGATATGGCGTTGTGATATGATGATATGATAGTGTGATGTCACAGGGCGATGTGATTTGATGATGTGATATGGTGATGTGATAGGGCGATGTGATATAATGAAGTGATATAGCCATATGATAGTGGGATGTGATAGTGTGATATGATTGTGATGTGACAAGGCGATGTGATAGTGTGATTTGATAATGTGATATTATAGTGTGATGTGATAGTGCGATGTGATAGGATGAAGTGTAGGGCGATGTGATAGGATAAAATGATAGGGTGATGTAATACGATGATGTTATAGGGTGATGTGATATGATGTTGTGATTATGTGATGTGATATGATAATGTGATTGTGTGATGTGATATTGTGATGTGATTGGACGATGTGATATGATGATGTAATAGGCTGATGTAAAAGGGCGATGTGATATGATGATGTGATCTGATTATCAGTTAGTCGCGGTTCCAACTTCACAGCAATGGGTCGTCCCAATTATGCTCCGTTCCTGTGCCAGTGAATATCACACAAAATGCTCCCCACTGCCCAATGTGAAAAGTGGAAAAGACAGGAGTATCGACAAACAACTGCCCGAAAAGATACACTGTGCATAATGCCGCCGCCAGAATGTCAATACAATAGTCCCCCGCGAAACTTCCAGTTCATCTCTGTTGGAATCGGCAGTCATTTTCCCATCTGGATGTTTCCTAAATGTTCACCCACACAGTCCACGAAAATACAATTCATTGTCGATGGCAGTTGCAGTCAACCAGAAGCCCAGCAGCTACGCATTTCTGCATAAGGCAAAAACCGGTCAACTCTGGGACATAGCCAGCAGCTATCGCTCCGAACATGCAGTCACATTGCAGAAACACCTCGGGCAGATTCAAAAGCAGTTTACACGAAACTCACAGCTCACAGTGTCGCGCACGCACGCACTCAATAGCAGGGAGACGAAACCATCAAGCCCCCTTAGTCGCCTCTTACGACATGCGTGGTAGGCTACAGTGTTGCTATTCTTTGCTTCCCTTATGGTCCCCGGCAACACACGGGAGGTGTGATAGTGTGATGTGATAATGTAATGGTATAGGGCGATGTGATAATGTTATGTGATAGTGTGATGTGATGGTGTGAATTGATAGGGCGATGTGATAGTGTGATCTTATAGTGCGATGTGATAATGTGAATTGATAGGGTGATGTGATAGTGCGATGTGATAGTGCGATGTGATAGTGCGGTGGGATAGCGCGATGTGATAAGTCTACATGTTAGGATGATGGTATAGGGCGATGTGATAGGGCAATGTGATAGGGCGATATGATAGTGTGATGTGATAGTGTGATGTGATAGTGTGATGTGATAGGGCGATGTAATAGTGTGATGTGATAGTGGGTTGTGATAGTGCTGTGTGATAGTGCAGTGTGGTAGGACTTCATGGTAGGAGAATGTGATTGGGCGATGTGATAGGGTTAGCTGATAGGGCGATGTGATATTGCGATGTGATAGGGCGATGTGGTAAGGGGATGTGATAAGGCGATGTGACAGGGTTAGGTGATATGGCGATTTGATAGGGCGATGTGATAGAGTGATGTAATAGTGCTATTTGATAGTGCGATGTTACATTGCGATTTGATAAAGCGATTTGATTGGGCAATGTGATAGGTCGATGTGATTGGGCGATGTGATAGTGCGATGTTATTTGGCGATGTAATAGGGCCATGTGATCGGACGATGTGATAAAGCGATGAGACATTGTTATGTGATAGGGTGATGTGATAGGGTAATGTGATAGGGTGATGTGATTGTGCGATTTGATAGGGCGATGTTATGGAGTGATGTGATAGTGCGACGTGATAGGACGATGTGATAGTGCGATGTTTTAGGTCGATGTTTTAGGGCGATGTGATTGGACGATGTGATAGTGCGATGTGATAAGGCTACATGATAGGATGATGTGATGGGGCGATGTGATAGGGCGATGTAATAGGGCGATATGATAGTGTGATGTGATAGTGTGATGTGATAGGGCGACGAAATAGTGTGATGTGATAGTGGGTTGTGAAAGTGCTGTGTGATAGTGCGACGTGGTAGGGCTACGTGGTAGGAGAATGCGATTGGGCGATGTGATAGGGCAATTGTGATATGGCGTTGTGATTGTGCAATGTGATAGTGCGATGTGATATGGGAATGTGATAGGGTGATGCGCTTGGGTGATGTGACAGTGCTATGTGATTGGGTGATGTGATAGGGCGATATGATAGTGTTATGTGATAGGGCGATTTAATAGTGTGATTTGGTACTGCGATGTGATAGGGTGATGCTATACTGCGATGTGATAGATTGTTGTGATATGGCGATGTTATAATGCGATGTGATATTGCGATTTAATAGAGTGATGTGATATGGCGATGTGATAATGCGATGTGATAGAGTGATGTGTTAGAGTAATGTGATAGGGCGATGTGATATGATGATGTGATAGGGCGATGTGATAGGGCGATGTGATACGATGATGTAATATGATAATGTGATAGCGTTATGTGATTGTGCAATGTGATAGGATGAAGTGATTATGTGATGTGATGATGTGATAGGGTTATGTGATATGATGATGTGATAGGCTTATGTGATATGATGATGTGATAGCGTGATGTCATCTGGAGATGTGATATGATGATGTGATAGTGTGATGTGATATAATGATGTTATAGTGCGATGTGATAGGGCTACGTGATAAGATGATGTGATAGGGCGATGTAATAGGGCGATGTGATAGTGTGATGTGATATTTTAATGTGATAGGGCGATGTAATATGGCAATGTGACAGGATGGTGTGATAGGGCGATGTGATAAGGCGATGTGATATGACGATGTGATAGTGTGATGTGATAGGGCGATGTGGTAGTGTGATGTTGTAGTGCGATGTGATAGGGTAATGTGATAGTGCGATGTGATTGAGTGATATGACATGGCGATGTGATAGTGCGATATGATAGAGGAATGTCACAGGGCGATGTGATAGTGCGTTGTGATATTGCGAAGTGATAGAGTGATATGATATGGTGATGTGATAATGCGATGTGATATATTGATGTGATTCTGTGATGTGATAGGGCGATGTGATATGCCCATGTGATAGAGCGATCTGATTAGTGCGATGTGATTCGATGATGTGATAGGGCGATGTGATAGGATGAGGTGATAGTTCGATGTGATAGTGCAATGTGATAGGGTAATGTGATAGAGTGATGTGATAGTGCGATGTGATAGGGTGATGTGATAGAGTGATGTGATAGTGCGATGTGATATGATGATGTGATAGGGTTGTGTGATAGTTTGATTTGATAGGGTGATGTGAGTAGGCGATGTGATATGATAATGTGAAAGGGCGATGTGATAGGGCGATGTGATATGGTTATGTGATATGATGATGTCATAGGGCGACGTGATTGGTCGATATGATATGATTATGTGATATGATGAAGTGATACGGCGATGTGATTGTGCGATGTGATAGTGCGATGTGATAGTGCGATGTGATAGTGCGATGTGATAGGGTTATTAATACGGCGATGTCATATGATGATGCACTAGTGTGATATGATAGGGCGATGTGATATGATTATATGATATGATGATGCGATAGGGCGATGTGATTGGTCTATGTGATATGATTATGTGATATGATGATGTGATAGGACAACGTGATATGAAGATGTGATATTGTGATGTGATAGGGCGCTATGTTTGGGCGATGTGATTGGGCGATGTGTTATGGTGGTGTGATAGGGCGATGTCATATTGTGGTGTCATAGGGCGATGTTATAGGTCGATGTGATAGGGGGATGTCATAAGGCGATGTGATAGGGTGATGTAATAGTCCTATGAGATATATGATTGGGTGATGTGATAGAGTGATGTGATAGTGCGATTTGATAGTGCGATGTGATAGCGCGATGTTATATTGCGATTTGATAAGGCGATTTGACAGGCCAATGTGATATGTCGATGTGATTAGGCGATGTGATTGTGCGATGTTATTATGCGATGTCATAGGGCCATGTGATCGGACGATGTGATAAGGCGATGTGACATTGTGATGTTATAGGGTGATGTGATAGGGTGATGGGATTGTGCGAAGTGATAATGCGATGTGATAGGGTGATGTGATAGGGTGGTGTGATAGGGCGATGTTATAGGTTGATGTAATAGTGCGATGTGATTGGACGATGTGATAGCGCGATGTGATAGTGTTATTTGACAGGCCGATGTGACTGGGCGATGTGATAGTGCGATGTGATAGGGCGATGTGATAGCGCGATGTGATAGCGCGATGTGATAGTGCGATTTGTCAGGGTGATGTGACTTGGCGATGTGATAGTGCGATTTGACAGGGCGATGTGACTCGGCGATGTGATAGTCGGATGTCATAGGTTGGTGTGTTTGTACGATGTGATAGGGCGATGTGATAAAGTGATGTGATAGGGCGATGTGATAGGGTGACGTGATAGGGTCATGTGACTGGGCGATGTGATAGTGCTATGTGATTGGGCGATGTGATTGTGCGATGTGATTGGGCGATGAGATAGGGCGATGTGATAGTGTGATGTGATAGAATGATGTGATGGTGTGATGTGAATCGCGCTGTGATAGTGCGATGTGATAGTGTGATGTAATAGGGTGCTGTGATAGGTCGATGTGATAGTGCGATGTGATAGGGTGATGTGATAGTGCGATGTGATAGGGTGATGTGATAGAGCGAGGTGAACGGTCGATGTGATAGAGTGATGTGATAATGCGATGTAAAATAGGGTGATGGAGGCTGACAAAAATGCCCCTGTCATTTCGCTCTGGTTTCTACCACAGTGTACTAGGGGCGTCCAATGCTGGGTTTTCAATCGCTTGTGTTCGCCTCTTTGTTCACTATCAAGGATGTCTATGGAAAGTCTAAAAAGAAGGTGCAACGAGACCTATTACCACATCATCAGCGGCTATCAGAATGGTCCATGTTACCATGTCATCAACGGCTATCAGAATGTGCCGCTCTGTAGCAACTACACACATCGTACACTTGGCTGACCATGAGATAAGCTGTTCAAACACACAGATGTTCCCGCTTACCTAAGTTGATGTCATATTATGGACACACCTTACATGATAAATACTGGGCATCAATCTATAGGGATAACGAACGGATGACACTGCTTATATATGTTTGCCATTTTGGTAAATCAGAGACAAGAATCTTACCGATTTTTTCCGTAAATATCACAAGGACATCCACAAGGAGGCTTCCTCACAAAATATCTCATGCAGCCCAGTGGAAGCCGCCATTTATGTTGTTTAAAATTATTTTACTTCGCATATCCTTTACAGGACATCGCTGTCAACATCAGCATCTTTCAGCTGATTGTTGATTTCTTGGCAAGATTATGCTCAGTAGTTTGCCATTGCTTTCTGAGTGGCCTGCTCACTTTTGCCGCAAGTCCCCAACGCGGGTAGAACAGCTTCCAAGTCTCGTGCGCTGCGTTACCCTGCGTGGGTAAACAGGATTACGGAGAAAGTCGTGTAACCTCTCGGCCAGGAAGCCGGCCCATTTATGCTACTGCAATAAAATATTGCTCCTGTGACATTGTCGCTCAACTAACATTGGAAAAAGGTGTCATCTATAATTCATTGCTCTTAACCAGACAGGCGTGAATATTCATCATTTCATTGGCTGATAGGGGCTATGTTGGCCGTCTTGTTGAATTCATGATAATATAGGGACTTGCGTTGCGACCTGTCTATGAAAAGTCCTACAATGTAGCCAATATATATATGTTGTATGGAGCACTTGCAGAAGAGGAATCAACTTGACCCTAGACGCTTGTACAACATGAGGCCCACAACTATAAACTTTGCGACATATTTCTAGTGAACACATCAATGTTGTAATAGTTGTCCTCACATATCATGTCAAGTTGTATGCTGATTACTAACATATTGTATTCCCTAGCCACCCCAAGATTACACAGTCTGTAATCCTAAGGTCTCTAGACTTCTGGAGCTCAGCCCCCAAAGCCCTGCCTTCCGTCTCAACATGCGTCATTCTAGACTACAAGGCAACAACCGTGTCGACTTATGTACATTGGTCTTGGAATCTGAGCACGAACCCTTGGTGTTGACATTTTACTTCAGGTAAGTGTTTGCCATAAAGTAACGGTGTGATGTCATTGATGTTCACAGGTTGTGTGTTCATCAGCATCATCTTCCACTTTTGCCGCCAGTCAACGTGGGGAGTATTAATTGGCGCTCCAGCTCCCGATGGGTGGCACCGGATAGTGTAATTCTTTGTGATTGTACAACGTCTTTGATATCAATCCAGTTTCTTCTCAGGTGTACTCTTGCTCTAGTAGCAGATATTCTTTGATGTAGGGCCAGGGCTAGTAGTTGAAATCATTTGATCTTCTGTCTTTCAATAGAAAGAAAAAGCAGCGACTGCAGCAGGATATAACATTATGAATTGGAAACAAATAGGTATATTAAGCTCCTGCGAAAAGAAACGTACTTAAAATCAACAGGTTGCACATACCTTACAAGGAGATCCATCGTATCGCGAAATACAGGTGAAAATCCGAAATCAGAAGTACTCAGTAAATATACAAAATGAATAATAAAATAAAATAAAATAAAATAAAATAAAATACACACAAACTGGTACAATACGACACACAAGACGGCCGACGTTTCGATTCTCAGAATCTTTGTCAAGGATAGGACACTACAGATAGCTAACACAACAAAATACAGCAAACAAAGAAAAAATACACACTACTCCGATGCCATGTGGGGCAGAAAAGGTGGTTTTGCCAGCTGCGAAGGAGCTCGTTGGCTGCAGATTTAAACGTGGGTTGCAAGATAGGATTTAAGTAGCCAAAAATATGCGAACAGTCTGCTATGAAAATATAGAGGTGTGAGGACAGTTAGGTATAGATATGGGGGGGGGGGGGGGGGGACAGCATAGTAATAGATAGTGTAAACAATTGGGGAAGATGGCACAGTTATACCGTAGCGTCCAAACAGTATTAACACCTGCTGGATGGATGCATCCCAGATTGTTGATTAGCTGGCATTCAATTTTGAGCCTAGCGGAGCTGTTGTAGTAGCAGGGTATTAATGCGGTGACACATACATCGTCGGCTCCATTATGATTGGAGGAATTAGTTAGTTAGTTAGTTAGTCTACAGATCATCCTCGTTACACAACGGACCATTCAGTCCATAAGTGCTCGGATCCCCTCCTCAGCAAATCCCGCAGCGTGTAGCGGCTAACGACGCCAGTTCTGTGTTGGTTTATCAATCTTCTTTGGCTTCCTGCGTAGTGTTCTTGTTTGGCCACACCTCTTTTAATTTGCTGCTCTCGCAGTCTGGCCATTGTTGTAGATTCACAGTCATCACTTGGTTCTTGCAAAAGTCTCACTTCTCGTAGAGCATTCAGAATGTCAGCCTGGTCCATGGCGCGTCCGCCCTCCACAGTAGCCTCACCTGCGAGCTTGTCAGCCCGCTCATTTCCTTGTACTCCCGCATGCCCTGGCACGAAGATGAAACTAATCTTTGCCAGCCGAGACCGCTCAGAGGCAGCAACCATTCTCTTCGGATCGACACCTCCTCTATCCTCTTGATCATGTTCATTGAGTCGCTAAGGAAACAAGCCCTAGTGAATGTCTGTGTCTCGAGCCATGTTATTGCTTTACTTACTGCCATGACTTCCATGGTCAGGCTACTTTGGTTTCAGTGAAAGCACCAGAGTCCTCCTTCACAATTCTCCCTCCGGTCCCGAGCTGTAAAGGCCCATGAGCTTCTCACATGTCGGACGACCGACCCATCTGTGTAGATGACCGCGTCACTGTCTAGCGAATTCTCGAAAATCAACGCTTGTACTTCAGCCTCAACAGCAGCCGGATTTTCTTGTCTGCATTTTCTATCTAGTTGGATGCAAACTGAAAAGGATGTGCAGAAGTCTGTTGGCACTTGCACCCACTCCTCGCCAGGTTCTAAGTCCTCAAGTGAACACACCTGTTGAAGAATGTCTTCGGCTTGACCCATCCACGACCGTCCTCTTTTTAACCTGCTGCCCTTCACCTTCCTAATTTCACTATGCAGTGGATGCTGTGTGTTTGCGTTAATTCTGAGGTAGGCGCGTGCCCTGCAAACTTGCATTCTCTCTTCAATGGTTGGAAAATCAAGAAGGTAGCGCATCGCCCTGCATGCTGTATCTCTTGTACATCCAAGAATAATGCGCATAGCTTCATTCTGTATCCTTTCCATCCTTTCTATCTGCTTATGGCTGACAGTCAGGATTGCCATTGCATACTCCAAAACAGACATGACCAGCCCCTCGTACAGAAGACATAGATGGCGCTGCTCACAGTTTGCTGCCGCCATCACCCGCATCGCTGCCAAACCCCGCTTGGCCTTTGTTATCACCTGGTCTATGTGCACATTATAAGCAAGCTTCGATCAAACCGTATCCCCAGGTAATTCATTGCCTGCGTTCTTTCCACCGTCTCTGAACACAGCATTACAGTTGGTGTTGGAGTGTTGACAATATGATTATTCAACGAGAACCAAGTCACTGTTGCCTTTGTTGGGTTGACCATTGCCCCAGCTTCATCACACCAAGTACTTATGCGATTGAGTTCGGTTTGTAGTTCCACAGCAACCTCCTCTCTATCCTTACCCTGACGATACACTAAAACATCATCGGCATATGACAATGTCCTGCCAGGTCCAGTGATCTGCTTCACTGGTGATTCTCACTGTGTAGGCGTTGAACAGTACCGGAGATAATGGTGATCCCTGTGGTAGGCCAGGATATATTGTTGTTGGTTCCGAAGTCCAACTGCCACATCTAAAAACTACTTTCCGTTGGAAGAGGGCTGCAGCGATCCAACTAAGGAGGAATGGACTTACGTTTAGTTCAAGAAGCTGAAACATTAAAAAATCCAGTGGTACTCTGATGTATGCGTCCTCAAGATCAATCGCTGCAGCAACGGTTTCAGTGCCTGAGTGGAAACCTTCATTGACATCATGGGCAAAGACTGCTGCATTGGTCCAGGTTTCTCTTTTTGGACGGTACCCACCCAGGGTAGGTGGGAAAACACCTTGCCTCTCTAGTTGGCTTGATATTTTCCTGGCAATTACCTTCTCCAGCAGCTTGCCTATTGTATTCTTCATGGTTATAATTCGATATCCCTGAATTTGTTTGTGGTCTTTGTCAGGCTTCGGCAAGGGAATCAGATAGCTGTGTAACCATTCCTCCTTGATGCTAGCACTCCCTATACTGTTGTTGTACATGTCTGCTAGTTTCTCTAGCTCATTGTCGGTACACCTATTTATGTCGTCGTATCTTATGCCATCAGGACCTGGAGCACTGTTTTTTGATCGTCGAAGCACAGCCTTGATTTCTTTCACTGTCACTGTGTCTTCATCCGAAGTGTTCTGGGCCTTGCATCTGTCTGAGGTGACCTCCTTGGCCAGATTTCGGCCTCCCATGTCTGTCTGGTTGCTCTGCTCAAGGTAGCGTTCAAAGAGGGCTTTGCCCTTGTCTTCGTCAGTCCTCTGCCAGATGAGGTCAGCACCTTGGAAGTCAGAAATGCTCTTATTCTTGACTACACCACTCATGCTTTTATGTAGTCGCCAGAACAATTTCAGTGACTTGTCTGTGCTTACTCTTTGACACACCTCTGCCCATTTTTCGCTTTTAACCACCTTGACCAGTTTTTTGAAATAGCTTACTTTTGTGTGCATCTCTCTTTCTAAGTGAAAGCAGGGACTAGGACCAGCTCTGTTCTTCTTGGCATTTTGCCACCTCCTTACGCTTATCCACCCAAGCCTTCTCCACTGATTGGAGGAATTGAAATGGTTGGGGACAGGTTTGTCAGAGCCCTGATTGATGTCTCTGAGGTGTTCTCTAAAACAGTCAGCAAGACGTCTGCCAGTTTGGCCAATGTATTTCATGTCACATCGTGTGCAGATGATGACATAAATTAGATTGCGGGATGTACAAGTGAAAGAATTTATCAAGGTGAAGGTGCCTAGGGGAAATGCAATCTTTGGTGTCTGAACAACGGTTGGGCATGTCAGACGGTTCTAACGATGGCATACGAATGTGCCACAGATGAAGTAACCGTGGGGAGGCGACTATGCACAAGGTGGTCTCTGAGGCTCTGGTTACGGCGGAAAATTACCCTAGGCCATTGGATAATATCTCACGAGTGGTTGGATCGGATTCCAAGATAGACCAGTGTCTCAGGAAAATGTGCTTGATGACATAGGCATGTGGATGGAAAGTGAGGATGAGCTTGGGTTCATTGTTCGGAGGTCACGTTTGTTTGACGAGGGACATATCCTGGGAGACTAGAGTTATGCGACAGAAAGCTGTGGACAAGTGTCCTCTGGGTAGGACCGTCTGCGGAAAAAGTCCAGCATTTCATGGGCTCACTCGAGGAAGTCATTATCATCCTGACAGATACGACGATAGCGGAGTAGCTAGGAATATGGGATGGAATCTTTGCAGCTTTTGGGGTGGGATGAGCTGTACAGGAGGAAACCGTGAGCATCAGTAGGTTTGTAGTACACGGAGGTCGTGAGGCCTGTAGGGTGTAATTTAATAGTTGTGTCAAGGAAATTGACGGAGGTGGTGGAAATTTCTGTGGTGAATTTCTCACCTATGGATTCCTACCCACAGGGGGTTCTGACAAGACAACAGTCATACTAGTACTCAAAGCCATGGTCAACAAAGCAAAAATTAATTTCTTATTAACCCATACTCAGAGAGGGATGGCTGAAAAGCCTGGATAGAAGACAACATATGTACAAAGCTGCCTGAGAGCAGCGAGAAATCTACAGGTGATCAGTCATCATATAGCATGCTAATTATGTTCGTGCCGTCGTCGCGTCGTGGCTAACCACTCACCCGATGAATCTTCGGTGCCTAGGAACTCCAAGTCGTAGACCTTCCGGAGTCCACTCCTTCCACTGTGAGTATGATCTCAGACTGGTCAGGCGTATGTCTGATACCTGACTGGCACTTCAACGATGTTCGCTGGTCATCCCTCGATGACGGAATCACTTGCAACAGATTTCGCACTACTGATGACTTATGGGCAACCATAGGGTTCTAGGTGTCCCCATCTTATGGAAAGTACTGCTGTACAATAAAAGAGCATGGGTGCTCTTCGGCATCTCAAAGTCGATTGGATGAACCATTCTGCAACATAAGACTGGAGCGTTGGCTCCATTTACTAACACTGTCACTATTCAATCACTCCAGCTTAGGAATGTAATGACTCGGCACATTAGCAATGTCACAGTTGAACAACACCCACTGTAGGAGTCTAAAGACTCAGCACATTAGCAATTTCACAGTTCAACAACACCTACTAAAGAATGTGGTGACTCAGCATACTAGCAGTAACACTGTACATAAACAGCACCTAGGAATGTGGTAGCTCCCTACCATAGCATGGATGTTCCTCAGATGTTCATGAAAACGGCAGACTATTGTAGTATTAAGTTCGAGGTTTCGGAAAGGTGCACCAATGTAGATCCTCCTTGAAGTGGGATACATAGACACTGACATCCCTAAGACTCGGCTGGGTATGAAACATCTTCATACTTGCCATAGCAGTTTCTGGTTCACACAAGTTCACAACTGCCTATTCAACTTGACTATAGATCATCAAGAAAACACATGATTAGAAGTATTACTAAGAGTTCTCATAGGACCACCCGTTGCCTTACAGACGTCAATCAGGAGACGCATCAGTCCTAGACCTCATCTGGATCTGTTGACCAAATCTTCGTCGGACTCGTAGCAGTTGTCTTAGCTTAGCCACATGGTGAACATCCTTAAACTCATGTTTCTCAAAAGTGTTGACTCTGACAGATCCATGTGACCGATCGCAGTATTGCCCGAAAACATCACATTGACTGGCGCTGGAACGAGCTGGTCCAATTGAGTTCATGGTACAACTCTAGAATCTCCATCGAATAAACAGATCCTGAAACAAGGAGGTCGGTGAGAGTACTCGGCTACAGCTGCGACTAATATCTACATAAACAACATCACATGCACCAGTGCATAATATCATAACACAATGATATAATAGATCATCAACATAGTAGATCATCTCTCCTAACAAAGAGGTACATGAATGAGAGTGCATTAGTGAGCAAGTAGATAGTCAAATAACTCTTCTGGGCAACATCTGGCACGATAGCACCAGAGTAGCCTGTTTGACTCTGTCTTCCAGTCTCCCGTTTCTCCTCCAACAACAACCGTAGAATACACCTGCTTATCTTTCAGGACATTTCCTCTTCATCAATATAACTCAACAATTAATTAGTCACTTAACCCATTGATCAATTAGTTAAACAAAATTCATTAATGACTAATCAGCATTAATAAATTAAATTGTCATTCGTTAACAAAATAATACATCAAGCAAATGCTTTTGTTCTGGGATCTCTGTCCCAGAACAGGTTTGACCTTTCTTAGCTGACCTTGTCTCCTGAAGGTCAAGTCTGTGCAGGTCTATCACAGGTTTGGTAGCAATCCACCTAGTAGTCTTTCTCCCAGATGAGCTGTGGAAAAAGAGTACTTTGCTTCCGTGGCGATTTAGTCCACGTCATCCTGTTTAGAATGGCATCCAGCACCTCATTCCATAAACCTTCATTCCTCCAGTAAGTGTGGATCAAATCCCTCATATGCAACCCCCTTCCCCAAGTAGAGTTGTTCCCCCACTAACAGGGTCGGCTTTACAGAAGAGAAGAGAAGTAGAGTCATTCATCAACGTCCGCTCGTATTTCGGATCGGTACAAACGCAACGCCTTCGTATCACTCTCGGTCGGGCACGCAAAATAGACTCAATCGGGCATACAAAATCAACTCAGTCGGGCATGCAAAATACACTCAATCGGGCATGCAAAATAAACAAGTAGTGACATCACAATTCCTCATGAAATTCAAAACTACCACAATCAGGTAACTATAAAGCATTCCTACATAGAGGTGTAACAGCACTGTCACCCTTACATAGTAACTACTTCACTACACGTCCTAATGGAAATAGCACAACACCTTGGTTCCATGAATTCAAAGAGCACCATCTATCTAATGCCTAATTTACATCGTTATCTAACTAAGCTAAGCACACATCACTAGCTTGCTAAGGCAGATAACTCATCACCAGTAATGCAAGTAATATCACACTGCCTAACTAGTGTCAAGTATTCCGACACAGAGCTAGCTATGCAATCAAGGAACAAGCCTGTTAACACACTTGTTAAACATACAACTTTTAAATTGCCTAAAGCACACTCACAAGTAGCAGTGGTAAATTCATAGTAAATATACTGCACTAACAATCAATGTGATTATTATCAATATAGCAACGTTAGTCATATTTCTTACAATAATGTCTGTTTTACAGAACTCAGCATGTATTACTAACTATACACGCATAATGTGTACAAGCGCGACAAACACCTGTATTCATATTAGGCCTCTTGACCTAGATAGTCACTAGCTGATCAATACAGTTAATTATGTACTCAGACGATCGGGCAGAAAACATCGCGTCTCGTTACCAATTATGTACGCGGACGGCGCTTCGTTTTAAACATATTCGAAGTACTTTATCAATTACCTTGTTACAAGAGTCACTGCAATTATCAGCTGCCTTGGTATCACGCTCTGGCAAGCTTCCATAGACATCAATTCTCTACAGTCATGATATTTCGACCGCGTTAGTTGACAGACCGCTGGCGACTAAGCTTAACTGTGCTACTTGCGCTCAGTTTCGAATCCTACTCGACTCCTGATAATCTCCTGTTTCACGGTGAATTCCAGATCCCATGAAACCTACGTGGATTGATGTCCTACGTGACTGCTAACATCACGTAGACACTCTGGATCTTTCTTTCTAGAATATACTCTGAAATCTCTAATAAAGACGAAGATAGCAAGGGTTTCCCCTAGCTATTTTAAGATCAGACGGGAGACCACTCGTCTATTTCCGACCGATAGGATCTTCTGCCGAGTAAAGACACTTGATCTGGGTGGTTTTGTCATAGACGTCATAATGACAGTTTAATTATGGCAGCACCACTTTTAACATGCACCAAAAGGAGCAGTGATCTGTTATCGGTTGTTTGATCATTGAAGTGGTAAAACCTATAGAAATGTATCAGTGAATGAAGGTCCCGTATGGTGATGCAAGCCTGTCAGTCCAGCAAATGTATGAGTGGAGTAGGAAGTGGCGTGACTTCTGTGAAGAGGTACACCAGGTGGTCCATAAATGGTTATACACGCGACCAAGAGAATATTTGTGTACATTAGTTCAAAGATTTTATCGGCGCAAGAAGACTGGCATTGAACGTGTTGGTGACTACATAGACAAATGATACTTTTGTTCTTTACTTTTTCAGAATATATTCGCACACGATGTAAAACCAAAACACAAATAAATAAATAAATAAATAAATAAATGTTTTCTTTTGAATACCCCTCGAATGATGCGCTAGGTAGATCCCAATGGATGTATGATAGCAACATTTCTTATTCGGTCTCGTGTAGTTAAGTTAGCAACTCTCCTCAAGCATCTCATCTCACAAGTGTTGTATTTTGCCAAGTGTGATTTAGATAAGGTACAAGTTTGACATTAGTAGCATAGGATTGGTGTGAATATGCTATTTATTATGCGTCGGTTTTCGGACATAGGTATGTTTGGATGTGTCAGTATGGATGACAGTTGATTAATAAGCGCACCTGATTTATGACACCTGATTCCTATTTCTCTGTCTATTCTGCCATCTTCTGTGATCATACTTCCAAGATATATGAATTCTCAACCGTATTTATCAGTATATTTATATGACCAGGAAACCTGCTAACTTACATTTCATCTGTTTAGACTGTATTTATATTAGTTAAGCTAGTTGCATATCCTGTACAGGACGTCGCTGCATGCGTTTTTATGTTGTGATGTTTTTTTCAAGTTTACATTCAAAAGATTTTTTTTTTTTCCGCGTTTCCATCCTGTTTCAGGATATTGCGGTCAACACCAGCATCTTTCAGCTGTATGTTGATTCCTAGGCTAGATTACGCTCATCAGCACGCCACGACTTTCTGAGCGACCGGCTCCATACTCTCATAAGTCACTTTTGCGATTCGAACCACTGCTAATTCTCGTCGCGTCACGTGACGAGAGTATTCGGGGTTAGCGGAGAAAGCTGCTAACCCCTCGACCACGGAGCTGGTATTCAAAAGATTACCATTGCTTTTTAAATGGCCGGCACCCATACCATTTTGTAATAACTAAATAAATTTTTAAAACCCAAATCACCCGCAGCTGTGTTTCGAACGCGGGTATGCGGGATCACGAACTGCGTCAGTTACACCTTCTACAGGAAACAAATATTTCTATAGCTTGTGTAAATGTCTTTGGGCGAGTGTCTGTTCACGCTAAATGTAAAGTAATTCTATGTCGTATTGTGAATGTGGGTTGTGTGTGTATGCGAGCATACATCATTACCAGCATCACCTATTTTACTCAGAACGATTTCTCCACATAAGTATTCCCAAAATGTTTATATAATAAACCAGCTATTTAGGTGCTCATTATTTGTTTGTGAATTTTGTTTTGCATATCCTATTTACAGGACAATGCATTGAACACCAGCATTTTTCAGCTGCTGTTGATGTCTTGCCAAGTTTTGCGTTCAGTAGTTTGCCTTTTTAAAACTTAATTAAACGGCGCCTATCCATTGCTCTTCAAAGACTAAAACAGATGAATAAATTATGGAATGTGACAGACAGAACAACAAAAATTAGATTTTTAAGAGCATGCATCTTTCCCATTGCAACATACGCCTGTGAGACATGGACACTTACTAAACAAGCTGAACAGCGCATAAACGCATTTCAATATAAATGTTATAGACGAGTTCTAAGAATATCTTGGGTAAAGAAAAGAACAAATGCATCCATACTTCAAGAGTTGAATATTGAGGAGGGTTGGTTATTAAAGACAATAAAACAAAGAAAATTGAAGTATTTTGGTCACTTAAAACGTCACGAAGGTTTGGAGAGAACAATAATGGAAGGGTATATGCCTGGGAAGAGAGGAAGAGTAAGGCCAAAGAGAAGATGGGTGCAGGATGTGGCGGATTATCTCCAGATGGGTGTATCAGACGCGGGACATCTTGATTGTGATCGAGAGGTTTTCCGGAAGGTTGTTATGGGAGCGAGGTTCTGCAAAGGACATGCTACTGAATGAATGAGTGAGTTTGCCTTTGCTTTCTGAACGACCGGCTCACATACCTTTCCGTAAGAAACCATCGAGACGCGATCCGCTGTCGAATTTCGCGCAAATGTGTTTCGTACGTGGATATATAAGATTACGAACAGCGACCTTAACACCTTCGCCAGGGAGTCCGGCGTTTGTCCATTTACTTGAATGAATTCAATTACCCCACCATCTCTGTAACGATGATGTCCCCGCACGTATCCGCTAAAGGTTATAATTTATTTGACATAAAGTGTGTTGCAATATGCTTTACATTTACAACACTAAACACGGAAGCCTTATTTGTAAAATTGCTCGAATCTTGTACCTATGCTTTTTATAATAAAAAATAAGGTCATTTTCCTCTTCTTCGTCATGTTCTTTTGTTCTTGTTCTTCTTTCCCCCCTCCCCCTCCTGTTCGCCCTTCTTATTCTGCTTCTTCTTGGAAAAAAAACCTCTCAATCTACAATTTTATCATCATCATCATCATCATCATCATCATCATCATCATCATCATCATCATCATCATCATCATCATCATCATCATCATCATGATGTACCATATCTATAAGCGTGGGCGGTGATATTTCGCCATCTCACACGATCACAAGAGTCGTGGATCAGCTCTGTGTCCTTATCTCAATAATACCACGTGGCCAAGCCATCCAGTATTTACTTCTCTGCCTTCCCCTTGTTCTTTTCCTCTAATTCATGCCAGTTGTCACCAAGTTCTCCACTTTATTTTTTCTCATAACATGTCCAAATTATTGCGACTGTCTACGTCTAATTTCTCTAATCATTTTACGGTTTTCATTTGTTTCTTGTAGAAACAGTTCATTGATTCTTCGGCCTGTCCATGGTATTCTTTGCATTTTTCTCAGAAACCACATTCCACAGCCATTAGATGTTTTCTCGGCTTGTCTGTGCATTGTCCACGCTTCACATCCATATACAAGTACAGATTCTATGCAACACTTCAACCCTCTTTCCCTCATTGCCTATGACATCTTTTTAAATTGGTCTGTTTGTTTCCATCTTACAAAAGGCTACCTTCACAATGGCGATTCTTATTCTAATCTCGTCAAGGCATTTCCCACTAGATGTTATGACTGTTCCGAGATAGATGTAGCGATTCACCTGTTTAAGAATATTCTCATTTACCTGTATATTGCATTGTGGTATTTCTTTCTTCCTAGTGACGATCACAATCTGTGTCTTCTTACAATTTAATTATAACCAAAGTTGTTCACTAAGTGCAACAAATGCATCTACTTAGTGTTGTAGATCCTGCTCATTGTCTGCAATCAATATTTATCATCCGCATATATGATGTTATTTATGTTACGTCCCCCAATGGTGGTTCTTCTGATATCTTATAAATTAAAAACAAAAATTCAACAACAATGGAAAATGACTTTTTAAAACCGTCTCATTCAAAACTAAACAACAAGAAGCATGACAGTAACGAGTCGGCACTGGTTCATATTATGAAGTGCATCTGAGAATATGCTACTTGATTTGTCTTTTTCAGGACATTTCGCGCTCTTTACAGTTTTAATTGTTCATATGAGTACCTTTGTCTTCACGGAGTTAAATATTGCGGTGACTGGATGAATGGTCACCTGATATCTTTTATACTTCCGCAAAAAAGCCGGTCTACTCTTGTATTCAAAATACATCGGATTGTTGGAACTAGGCCCTATGAGGTGAGTAGAGAATATCAGCAACTGTGTTAGTGATATCTCAGCGATAACCTGATAGACAGTTAGACAAGGCGGTGGTTTGTCCTTCAGACTCTATACCAACTATACCAAAGCCACTTTTGTCAAATGTGCTTGCTTTATAAAGCACTGAGTCCTAAATTGAAGTATGAATGGAAGGGCGGAGTATCATACTCCTAAACCCCAATACAGACAATACAGACAATACAGATCTGGTAAGGTTAATTTGTCTGTAGCTAGAGGAACTAGAACTGCCTTTCCGTGGATTTAGGAGAGGTATCATGTTTGTGGAATTCTGCATTATGTCCATCAGTTATTGTAGATCTGCAACAGCCTTGTTTTAGCTATTTATCTAGATTATTGATAAGAATGAACCTCTTATCCAGTCTTCAGTCTGAGGCGCTGATCACATCCAGCTTACAGATCTCCCACTGTCGGTGTATCCTTGCAGAAGGATTAGCAGCTCAGTTACTCGAGTGAATTGCTTGCTGTCCGAGGCTCACATGAGAGAAGGCATGCAGGCTTGAGAGAAACGTCCACTGTTGCAACGCTCAAGTAATACGCTTGCTTTCTGACGCTGGTGTCATGTATTGGAATATCCTGGAGGCGGATTTAAAAGAAATTCCGGATGCCATCTCGAACTGGCATCAAACTGGACTTGCTTTGGGAGCTGAGTTGAGTTGAGTTAAGCTAAGAACCGACATCACTGCACTCAGGACATTCCTTTACGCGCTCCGTCCCCTCGTTCAACAGCCAAAAATGAGTCACACTGCTAATCGTTCCCACCTCTATCTTATTGAAAATTCTCCTACTCCTGAGATTCTTCCAGAACCCCTGCCAATCCCCACAATCTCATCCTTTCCACATACTGGTTCTCAATCTGTTCCCCCGCCTTCTCCATCTGGTCACACAGGCGCACGACCCCCCCCCCCACCCTTTGTTCTTGCTTTGGGATATCAACGCGATCCGTGTGTACTGACCATTTCGTCTCCTCAGTATTGGGACTCTTCGCTAACTATTGAAGATAAAGTAGGGGCAGGTATGGGAATGCACTGTTTGCTGTGACCTCGGTCCTTGACTTAGTTCAGCTCAACTTTTTGTGGCATGTAAACACTATACTATTACTTGATTTGCCTTAGTCGCATGTATACGAGTATATTGTCACTTGGTTCGCATTAGTGACATGAACACGAGTATACTGTTACTTGATATTGCCTTGGTCGCATCTACACGAGTATACTGTTACTTGATTTGCCTTGGTCGCAAGTACACGAATAAACTGTTACTTGATTTGCCTTGGTGGCATCTACACGAGTATACTGTCATTTATACAGATGGGGCAGTGGTCCGACGTGTGAGAAGCTCATGGGCCTTTACGGCTCAGGCCAGAGGGAGAATTGTGAAGGATGACTCTGGTGCTTTTGTTGTGACCATAAGTAGCCTGACTATGGAAGTCACGGCAGTAAGTAAAGCAAAAACATGGCTCTAGTGACAGACGTTCACAAGGGCATGTTTCCTTTGCTACTCAATGAGCATGCTCAAGAGGATAGAGATGGGGTGGATCCGAAGAGATTGATTGCTGTCTCTGGAGCGGTCTCGGCTGACAAAGATTAGTTTCATCTTCGTGCCAGAGCATGCGGGAGTACAAGGAAATGAACGGGCTGACAAGCTCGCAGGTGAGGCTACTGTGGAGGGCGGACGCGCTAAGGACCGGGCTGACATTCTGAATGTTCTACGAGAATAAAGACTTTTGCGAGAACCAAGTAATGAGTGTGAATAAAGACTTTTGCGAGAACCAAGTAATGAGTGTGAATCTACAACCATGGTCAGACGGCGAGAACAGAAAATTAAAAGAGGTGTGGCCAAACAAGAACACTACGAAGGAAGCCAAAGATGATTTTTAAACCAATACAGAACTGGTGTCGTTAGCCGCTACACGCTTTTACTGAGGAGGGGATCCGAGCACTTATGGACTGAATGGTTCGATGTGCAATGAGGATGATCTGTCAATAACCTAACCAAACAACCAACCAACAACCAACCAATCAACAAACCAACCAACCAACAAACCAACCAACCAACCAACCAAACAACCAAACAACCATCCAACCAACCAACCAGCTAAACAACCAACCAACCAAACAACCAACCAACCAACCAACAAACCACCCACCCACCCAACGAACCAACAAACCAACAACCAACAAACCAATCAACCAACCACCCACCCACCCAACAAACGAACGAACCAACCAACAACCAACCAACTAACCAACCAACAACCACCCAGCCAAAACACAATCCAACCAACCAACCAACCAACCAACCAACAACCAATCAACCAACCAACCAATCAAACAAACAACCATCCAACCAACCAACCAACCAACCAACCACCCAACCAACCAACCAACCAACCAACCACCCAGCCAACTAACCAACCAACAACCAACCAACAAACCAAACAACCAACCAACCAAATAACCATCCAACACACCAACCAACTAACCACCCTCCCACCAACCAACCACCCAACCAACCAACCAACCAACAACCAACAACCAATCAATCAACCAACAATCAACCAATCAACCAACTAACAAACCAACCAACCAAACAACCATCCAACCAATCAATCAACCAACCACCCACCCACCCACCCACCCACCCAACCAACCAACCAATCGACTAACTAACTAACTAACTAACTAACTAACTAACTAACTAACTAACTAACTATCTAACTAACTACCTAACTAACTAACTAACTAACTAACTGACAAACTTACTGACTAACTAACTAACTAACTAACTAACTATCTAACTAACTAACTAACTATCTAACTAACTAACGAACTAACTAACTAACAAACTACCTAACTAACTAACTAACTAACTAACTAACTATCTAACTAACTAATTAGCTAACTAACTAACTAACTCACTAACTAAGTAACTAACTAACTGTTACTTAATTTGCCTTAGTCGCATGTACGTACGTATACTGTTACTTGATTTGCCTTGGTACACGACTATACTATTCCTTTGCACTGGAGGTTGTAACAAGACCCCCGGGGCTTGGACAGGTATGTTACTATAGTTAATATCCCCAGCCTTTGCTCCCACCACCCCAATAGGACTTTACATCTACCAGGCCCCACACAAGCCGGGACAGCTGACCTCCCCCTCCCCACTTATGGATTCCTACCCACAGGGGGCTCGGACAAGCCACCAGTCATACTAGTACTCAAAGCCATAGCTAATAAAGCAACATTTAATTTCTGAATACGTCAACTGAACTAAGAGAGGGATGGCTGAAATGCCTGGATAGAAGACAATATGTACATAGCTGCTGGAGAACAGCAAGAAGATCTACGAATGATCAGTCTTCATCACGGAGCATGTGACTTCAGTTCGTGCTGTCGTCCCCTCATGGCTAACGTCTCACCCTAGGAACCTCCAGTGCAAAGAAACTCCAAGGCGTAGACCCTTCTGAAGTTCTCTTCTTCTACTGTGAGTAAGATCTCGGACTGGTCAGGCGTATGAATAATGCCTGACTGACACTTCGCCAAAGTTCGCTGGTCATCCCTCGATTACAGTAATAACTCACAAGTTCCACTCCGCTGATGACGTCTGGGCCGACCCTAGAATTCTAGATGTCCCCAACTGAAGAACAGCACTATAGCACAATACACTCGTATCTAAGAGCCTTGTTGCTCTTCGGCTTCTGAAGTTAATGGGAAAACTGTCTGCAACCTATAACTGGAGCGCTGGCTCCATATAACCACAATGTCCATTGAATGCTCCAACAGGTGAATGTAAGAACTCAACTAATTCACATGTCTCTGTTCTATACAGTTCTGTAGGTATCTACTACCTTCACAACTTACCATGTCATTGTCCACCAACACCTAGGAATGGGGTAGATCCCTACCCTAACAAGAATATCACTCCGGTGTTCACAAGACTAGCAAATCACTGTTTTAGGTCACTTGACCAAGTTCAGGTTTCAGTACGGATCACCACTGTAGATTCACACCGTAGTTAACATGAATTATACAATGTGTCCCCTTACGACCCAGCCGGGCCGGAAACATAATAAACAGGTCATTGTCGTGTCTAGTAAACAGCATTCACTCTCATCAACACAACTGGAACTAATTTCCTTGAGAGTATACAAGTCACCCCTGAGTTATCTTAAACCTGCACCAGTACCTTACCGGTGTGAATCCAGAGACGCTTCAGTCCTCGATCCAACCTGGATCGGTTGACTAACTTCTCGTCTGACTCGACGCGGCGGTCTTAGCATAGACCTACCGTGATATTCTAAACTCAGAGTCTCTCAAGTGTTGACCTTGGCAGATTCAGATGACCGCTCCCAGTATTGCCTCAAACATCATCTTTGGCTGGCACTGGAGTGAGCTGGTCCTCTTGAGTTTATGGTCTAACTCATGAATCTCCATTAGATATATAACAGATCCTGAAACATGGAGGTCGGTGTGAGTACCTGGCTACAACTTAGGACTAACATGCATCTCAACCTTTACACATGCATCAGAGTAAGATATATCACATAAGATATATGAGATCATCAACATCATAGATCAACTCTTAACTACAAGGTACAGGCATGAGGATGCAAGAGAAAGCAATAGTATACAAGTATATAGTCAAGTAACTCGTCTGGGCACTGCTGGCCCGATAGCACCAGAGTAGACTGTTTGACTCTGTCATTGTATCCTCTACCTGGTGTTCATTCCACTCCTCCACTTCAACCAACCACAATCATAAATACACCTACTTAACTTTCAGTGTAGAGATTACTCTAGGAGGTGTCCAGCCGGACATAATCCTCCTCACTCATACAACTCAACAATTAATCAATCACTTAACCCATTGATCAATTAATTAAACATAACTCATTAATGACTATATAACATTAATAAATTATATACATCATAATTCATTAACATAGCATTAACAAATTATAAACAAGAATTGTTAATAAAAAATTAACAAACTCAAACAAAAGCCACAGCTTTCTCGTCCTGGGATCTCTGTCCCAGATCAGGTTTGACCTTTATTATTTGACCTTCACCCATGACGGTCAAGTCTGAGCAGATCTATAACAGATACTGGTGGCAAGCCACCGAGTAATCTTCCCAAGAGCTGCTGTGGCAAAAGAGAACCTTGATCCGTGGCGCGTTAGGCCACGTCGTCCAGTGTCGAGTGGCATCAAGCCACTTATCCATGAAATCTCCAGTCCCCCCTCAAGTGCGGCCTAAATGACTTGGGTATATCTACCATGTCCTAGTGGTTAAGTTATCCCACCAACAGAGTCAGGGTTATAGAAGAGACGAACTGTAGAGACAGACAATGTTCTGTTGGAAATTCGGATCGTCATCAACGCAACAGCCTTCGTTACAGAAAGCTGCATCGCTCTAGGTCGGGTATGTTAATTCAACCATCGGTTGCGCACAATCACTTTGGTCGGACAGGCCAAATAACCATTCGGTCTCGAAGACATTATACGCACGATCTGGCACGCATATTCACTCCGTCGGGCGAGCATATAAACAATTAGTGACATCAGAAATCCACAGATAATTCCTATCTACCTCTATCAAGTACAAAACATTTCTACCTAGAGGTGGAATATCACTGGCATCCTCACTTAGCAAATACTTACCGTCACGCCCCAATATAAATACAAACACCTTGATTCCAGGAATTAAGAAACACCACTTACTTAAGGCATACATTATAGCACTTACTAGCTAAGCAAACCACACATTACTGGCTAGCTCACGCTAATAGCTTATCACTATTACTGCCCTTAGCATCACACAATCTAACTAGTGTCAAAATTCTGCACCGTCCTAAGAATGTATTCACTAAACAAAATAGTTAACACACTTGCTTCCAAGCTATTAAATTACCCAAACCTACTTACACATAGCAGTGATAACATCATCGTACATTTCAATAACAATGCATATAATGGTAATCTAACATCCTTAAATTCTATCAACTACCCTACACCGCTAATCAGATGTGACACATTAAACACGCCTGATGTTTACAAGCACACAACAGGTGTCGTTACAGACGACGTCTGACCTAAATATTTGGCAGCCGATCGATAAAGCTCATTACTTATGCAAACAGGTGGGGCGTAAAATTCTACGCGTCGCAGTGGCAATTATTGTTGTGTTCAACGCTTAAAAGTATTTCGACGGCCGGCGTTTTATTTAAGGATAACGGTTAACTAATATTGTATTAAGACAGTACCTTGGATCCTAGAGTCACATTTCTTGACTGCAGGTGTCCCGCTCTGGCAGCGACAAAAGACATCTCTTTACAGCAGTCAATACATTACGGCCGTCTCTGGCGATAGTTTGGTGGCGACTAACCGCGGATAGCTAAGTGCGCAGTCACAATTACATCTCATGCCTAGAGAATCCCATGGGTCACGGAGAACTCCAGAATCTCGTGCTACCCGATATAATTGTGGGTCCTACGTGACAGCAAACATCACGTACGCACATTGTCTATTCCCTTCTAGCCTCTTCTAGAACACCCTCGAATCATGACGTCAGGGCTATTTTAGCCGGGGATTTCCCTAGCTATTTTCCCAATCTGATGGGAGACAATCGTCTTATTCCTATCAAAGGGTAATAATGCAGAGGACAGACGGAATCTGGTCCTTTTCAACACACACGACTATACTATTCCTTGGCTTGCCTGTGGTCTCACGCGAGGATTGCCTCCCGCATGAAGCCCTGCACACAGTTAAGGGCCACAGACTGAAATAAGGAATATTATGGATGGCGCAGAAAGATGACACAGTATGATGAGTGTATGTATTGAAAATATTATGAGATGAGAGCAAAAGTTCAGAACGCCAGACGAATTGTCAAACTTGTGCAGGGTCAAAATGCAAGTCAGCAAGCTGCTCTGAATGGGAGATTCGACAAATGATTCACGACAATTATAATTAATTAAACAGTTGACGTACTCTCATCTTCAAGCATTACACAGGAAAACAACTGGGGAACCCGTTGAAGCCACTGAGACAGTTACATAAATAAACACACATAGTATTGTTTGGCGCTCACAGAAGGAGAAGAACGAAGTAGAGCCTAGATGACGCAATACACAACATAACTTTTGAAAGTTATAGTTACCGACCGGAATTTGAACCTGTCACCTCCAAATGGCAACAGCACCTCGCTGCAGGAACAAGTGTACTTCGAGGAATGACCAACTAGACACTCAAAAGCTGTCATCTACAAGCATTGCTCTGTGTTTAGAGGAAATAGAAGTGTATTTGTATTCACAGCAAAGATTAATTGCCGGTGTTTAGTAAAGAATAACCTGGAATACCACGTAATTTAATCTGAGAATAGAGGTGGAGGCAGTCACTGCAGTGTTCCAGGGGCAGGAGAGCAGACACATGTCCTGATCAGAACAGACTCATAGAGCATATTGACAAGGGTGAAGTCAGGCATGCCTGGTGAAGAGTGTCATGCTTTAGCTCACAAATTAAAGATAGAGAGCATCCGCTTGAATTCCACCCCCACTCCCCGGGAAATGCTGGTGTGTGAGGAAACGAGCAGGCATACATATTAGCTGGGTCTGCACCACTTAGAGTGGCTTAGTGCACGATAAGGCAGATGAAATCAGGGCCATTTGGGATCCTGCGCATGGTATGAAAGACAGATAAATCATCATCTCCTAGAGAGAACGATGCATAGATCTCGCAATCTGGACAAACCCAGTACTGATATTAACAATTTAGAGTAATTTTATTCAAATATTTGTTTGATATATTAAACTGAAAACTATGTGTTAGTTTACATTAATACCTGTTTATAACTGTATACAACCAACAATTATTTAACTAGTATTTACGTAGTAAACGATGGTTTGTATGTGCGTTTCTTATTACATTATTCGAACTACTGCTGTTACATTGACAAATGTGTGTTACTTTATACCAACAAATGTGTAATATTGTATACTAACAACTACTATATATCAATGACTGTTCATACTAACTTTTACTATTAAATATGTGTTACTTTCGATTAATAATTGCTTGTTGCTTTATTCAAACAGTTTTGTGTTACTCTATACCATCAGCTGCTTGGATGTGAATGAGTTACATGTAACAATGGCGCAAACCGTTGTTAACGTCCTAACAGTGATATCCAATGCACGAGGGGGCTTCAAACGAAAACCTTAAATTGTTGTTGAATTCGGTGAATATATTCTGAAAAAGTAAAGTCCCAATGTATCATATTTTTAGATGTAGTCACCACTGCATTCAAGCAAGTCCTCCTGGGTCAATAAAGTCCTGTAAAAAAATTATCTTGGTTGCGGCGTGTGCTGTACCTCTTCGTCGGACCAAAAAAGTCTATCACAGAAGTCACGTTGTTTTGAAACTGCCAACTCCGTTAATGGACTTGCTGGACTGACAGGCATGAATCACCTTAATGGATCTTTTTCGCCGATGAATTCCTACAAGTTTCACCCCTTCACTGAATAAAAAACGGATAACAGAACGCTGCTCCTCATTGGGGCGTGTCAAAAGTAGGGCGGCAATATTTACACGGTCCTTATGACGTCACTGTGTTGGTCTGCACCAGAATGTCACATGCTTAACACTAGTGACGTCCGTAACAACAATATTGACACGATACCAGACGATGGTATGGTTATTGTAATTTCTACAGCACTTTTGAAAATTTTTTTCGGGGGAGTTGCGCGGTCTCGAGGTATGGTGTCCGTCTCGGGTGTTGGAGGTCCGAGGTTCAAGCCTCGGTAATGCCGGGATTTTTTTTCACGCGGACTTCTAATAATAAATTTCTCCTGGTGTCTGGGTAGTGAGATCGGACGCTCGTGTGTATTGTTAGTTAGTTAGTTAGTTAGTCTTTCCTCTTGAGCCTAAGGCGGCGCATAGGGCAGAAGTCCTGTCTCTCCATGCTTGGCGGTTCGCTGCTACCTGTTGTAGATCTTGGATATTTACTTGGCCATTGAATGAGCCTTCTCTAATGATGGTTCTACGCAGGGTCTCTCTTGGTCTTCCCCGTTTTCTTTTCCCTACTGGTGACCATATGAGGGCTTGGTAGGGGAGTCTTGACTTGTCCATTCTGAGTACATGGTCGATGTAGTTCCAACGGCGTCTGTGTATTGTTGCGAACGTAAAAAAATCCCTTGGCAGTTGGAAATCGAAAACGAGTAGCCTAACGGCGCTCCCTGGGCAAAATTTCGAGTTAACAATCTACCCAAAGTATTTTCAGGATCCTCGCCGGTGCTACGGAGTTCGTGCACTGAGCTGAGTTTCTCCAGACTCAGATTTGATTTAAGAGGAGAACGGAGCACTTATCGGTTGCACCCGTGTTCCGTGATGTTGATCCATCGACTAAACTAAACAAACTAAACATTTGAGATTTTCATGTGAAGTTCCCTCGTGATCGTGGCTAGTATATATTTCACGATGAATTAATAAAATCATATAAGAAGCAGCAAGTAACCACACATTTGCACTGAATGAACATCATACTGTTTAACATGTCCACTAGATACTGATGACCACAGAACTGGCTAACAGCTCTACACTGGTCAGGGAACCACGTGGACTTGGGTCTAATTTCAAAAGCTTATCGTTTGAGAATGTTACCTATTATCTTGGGATGCCTTATACTGACACATGCAAATATGTATGTACTAGCCTTTTTACTGATACCTACATTGTGTTTTTCGCTATTATGTTACTTACATGTTTTGCTTGTAATTATATGAAGTTTTCGCATAGTCTATAAGTTTTCACTGGCACCCATAATTTTCCTACACCTTAGAAATTAGTTTGTTGGTCTTTGAATAATATCTCAAGGCACCAGGGCCGGGTTATATACTGGCCAAGACCTATTGACGCGTCCTCGCCGAGCGTCCTGGGCAACAGGTCCCTTCGGGGTCCTGGCTGAAGTCAATAGGATCGCCGATTCCTCCGAAGTCGGAGAGTGTCTGCCTGTATGGCGAGGAACCACCAGTCTGCACACCAATAAGCCAGACATGGGACAACGGATACTCACGCAAAACTCAGGTCCTGTATGACATCACACTGATGTTGGACAACAGGATGCCTTCATCCGACATACAGGACTTTGCGTTGGAGCTCAAGCCAACGAACACAAGCAAGCAGTAATCTGTTGTTATTGACGCTAATGAAAATTAGTTGACCCTGGTGGTTGTTTAATAAAGTTGTATTTGTGGTCTTGATTTGTTAATGAACACGTCCTTCAAGAAACAAATAAACTGATTGGAGTCATTAGGCGTAGACAGTCAAATTTATTCTGGCATGTTATGATAAGAAAGTACTGGAGAGTTTTGGTCGTAGACCATAACTTTAGGAAGGGAAAATCCCAACTGCACCTCCCCGTGGTAGAGGATGGAAACACACCACGGTGTGGCTAACACAGCTCTGGGGACCGAGTATCCACCGGAATAAGTGGACAACTCTGCAGCTGAGCAGAGCAGGGCACTCACTTGTCCTGACAGTCGGAAATGGCTGTCAAAGGCAGAGTTAAAAGACCACCATGTGAATGTGGAAGGCAAGGGGTAACCACCACATTATCTTCCCAAGACTTCATGGCAAAACACATATCAGAGTTAGTGAACGACCAGAGTTGATGCAGAAAACCAAAGACCGAGATCTGTGGAGAGCCATGAACGCCTACGCCAGCCGGCACGGCACTTGATGATGATGATGATGATGAGAAGAAATGACTTGGATAACTTGGTAACAACTGGCAACATCGAAGGGAAGATACCAGGGGGAAGACCGAGAAGTAAATACCTGGATGGCTTGGCCATGTGGCATGGTTGAGACAGGAAAAAGGAGCTGATCCACGACTCTGGTGATCGAGTGAGATGGCAAAACGTGACCGCCCACTCTTATCGGCATAGCACATAATGGATGGATGATGATTTTTTTTTTTTATCTCTGTGTAAGTTTAGTTTGTGAATTCATTGTTGCTAACACATCCTTCGGAGTAATCTTCTGCCTGGGATGGAAAATAAACTATAGTTCCATCCCCTGTCCGAAGAATCCTGAATCTTCTTTCTAATTACTATCCCTTTTCTTGAGAGTTGGGGTGTTGATAGGTTTTCTCCGTTTTTACTCTTTTTCTTCTTTGGCCCGAAAGCAGTCAGAGTTGTGTTACACCTCACATCACTTTTCACAAGTTCTTCATTTTGTCCCCTCGGTTTCATGTATGTATTTGTGAGTGTGCGTGCGCATATATGTGCATGGTTCCTGTGGTACGTGCGTGTGTGTGTGTGTGTGTGTGTGTGTGTGTGTGTGTGTGTGTGTGTGTGTGTGTGAGTGTATGTATTATACTCAATTTTATGCGTTTTAATAATCAACATTCATCAATATTAATTTCAAGATAGATAGCTCTGCTTGTTCCTTTTTCGTCCTTTAAATTTTAATACGTTACTCTAAACATAAAGTTGCATATCCTTTACAGGACGTTGCAGTCAACTCCAGCATTTTTGGCTGTTTCTGATTTCTTGGCAAATTTACAGTCATTATTTGCCATTACTTTCCGAACTACCGGCACGCATAACATGTTATTAAAACTAACGTAAGGCAGTCTGCTGCCAAATAGCCCGCATCTGTATTTTGAACGCGGTATGCTGAATTACGAATTGCGTCTGAAATCCCCTTCACCAAAGATCCGGTACTATCCTCAAACACTTTTATTAGAAGGCGCAGATGTGTTCTTAAGTTGATGTGTTCTGTCTTTCAGCTGTTGTATTCATTGTCCACTCTAAACCTTTAACATACCCTCATGTATCCACAAGAAATACGCGTGCTATTAGTACTCTGACCGTTGTTTTTTTGTTTTGTTTTAGTATAGTTAATTTAGCTGAGAATAGGAGCACGTACAATCACTTTACTTACCAGTTAGACAAACACTAAACACTAAGAGGTTATTGCATGCAATTCCACAGACTACTGTAACCTACGAATTATGTAGACCATACACAGCCCAGCTTGTGAGACTCGACAAGACCACCCAGCAGTTCATTATCCAGAGTACACACGGGGGTGATGTTCACATAGCTAATGCCAACTGTTCACTGGTGCTGGAATCTGGCCCTGGGCCTGTCATTTTAACATTTAATTACAGGTAAGAGTTGCAGAATTCAGTGTTCTCTAATCGGCTCTGTGGGTTGTGAGATTTTGTGGGTTTGTGTGTATATGCGATTGTATCTGTGTTTGTAGGTAAGTTGTTTAGAATCGTCGTGTAGATATACAGGTTGTGCATGTTTTTGTGTGTTAGAGAGAGAGAGAGAGAGAGAGAGAGAGAGATGGAGAGAGAGATGAAGAGAGAGAGAGAGAGAGAGAGAGAGAGAGAGAGAGAGAGAGAGAGAGAGACGGAGATTTAGAGATAGCGAACAAACGAACTAACGAAAAATTGAACGTTATGTTCAAATGGTTGATAACTTAGCATGAAAACACGTCTAACATTTCCCCTTCTTGTACCTCTCCTTTAACTCATTCTATCTTTCATACATTATGTTTCTCATACATTATGGTTCACATACATTATGTTTCTCAAACATGTTTCTCATACATTATGGTTCACATACATTATGTTTCTCATATATTATGATTTTCATACATTATGCTTCTCATTGTCACAAGTCAAGTTATTAAACGCTGATGTTTAGCTATGGGTGCAGGTTCAGATCCCTTACACTCCAAATCCAAGTGAGAAAACTCGGTACAAATGCCTCGTGTATGCTGATTGAAGAAACAGTCCCTGGATACTCAAGAAAACTACCAAGAAATTGCTCGTTAAAAAGATAGATGCATCTGCTCTTGGTACCCCCAGGGGTGAGAGATGTTAATTTAGATATGAAGAATAAGCTTTTGCATAATCGCTGCATAGACTTATCTCCTCCTGGAAGGATATAATTGCTCCTCCACTACCTGCGATTTAACGTAGTTTACAAATATTTAAGCTGAACATAAATATCTAAATACAGTTAGAAATATGGAATAACTATGAGTTTAAAGAAACTATCACTGTTTTTTAAATAACTTTTCATCATCGTTCAACGGTAAGGATGATGTGAATAAATCAAACATGTTGTTGACACGTTAATATGATGATGATTGTGAGGTGTAAAATATAAATAATGGATTTATAGCTAGGTTTGCTAGTTGTGCTAGTTTTGCTAGGGGTGTCCCGGATGATCTATGTTCTATTTCTTAATTGGCCTTCTTAGGGGACCCTTAAAATAGCCCAGATCCCCCAAAGTGAGGAATAAGACAGAAAGTGTTCAAGTCCTACACTAATTATATGCTAATATGATCCTATTGAAGATGTAAAGATGCTGAAACCTGACCACAGACCATAGAGTAATCAGTCATTCTAAGAAAATAATTGGTCTTTGTGTAGGTCTCCAGCCTCAATACAGATCTTTAACTGTTTAATAAACAGGGTCATATACCACTGTATTATATAACAAATGAGAACAACTACTGTTGACCAAACAACAATCATACATTTAATCCCACAACAAATGCGAACAACCACTGTTGACCAAACAACAACAATACATTGAGTCCAACACCATGGTTTAAATTATATAGATTATTGAGAAAGATTGGGTTTTGGGAAAATACAGGATATGTAATATCATATCTTGTACACAATCAAAGACGATAAACACCAGTATCCCAAAAACTCAGTGAGAAAAACAACAATCAATAGATTTCCACAAACAAATAATCAATTCCTAATCTATTAACCTGGTCAATCAGTAACAATATCAGTACGGTGATTCAACTTAAACACACCAGATATTACTCTCTATCCACATGTGTCCAGTAAAAGAATAAAAACACTCAAGTGCACAAATTGCTACATTAATCTATCTAACTATCAATAATCTATTAATCCTTTCTCCGATTGCTGGTAGTTTGTATTCCCTTTACTCTTGGGAAAAAGTAAATCCACACCATACTGGTGTTCTACCAAATGTTATCCATATTCAGCAATTGATTACAATCATGTGTGTAGTGTGTGGTGCTATGAACGGATACAATCTGAATATTCTCTACGTGTTTTTCTTCTGACTTGGCTAAAAACGGTCCGTCAAACCATTTCCCGCTGATTTCAGAATTAATTTTTGGATTTAATGTTATGAGGTATCGCTCAAACTTGCTAAATTCCAAGGATACTTTCAAGATTGGTTATTTGAATGTTAGAACTATGTACAGGACAGGGAAAACTACCTAGATACAACCTAGATGTTCTCGGCATCAGCGAGTGCAGATGGACTGATTCAGGTAAAACGTTTCTTAACTACCAACAAAGACACACAATATATTCAGTGAGAAATTAAAACCATCATTCGAACGGAGTCGTTATCATCATGTCAATAAATGCAGAAAGATCACTAATCAGCTGGGAACCAGTAAATGATAGAATCATAACAGCGCGTTACCAAACGAAATATTTCAAACTAACACTCATACAGTGCTATGCACCTACCAACGATGATACCGACGTCAACAAAGATAATTTCTACAACCAACTAATTGGTACCATCAACTTATCACCGAAAAACGACATTTTTACTGTACTGGGTGATTTCAATGCCAAGATAGGATCTGATAATACCGGTGTCGAGAAATATATGTGAATTCACGGTCTAGGTGACATGAACCAAAGCGGAGAGAGACTACTAGAATTATGTGAAATAGCAAATCTGATAATAGCAAACTATTTCTGTATAAAGCTATACATAAAATCACGTGGAATTCGCCTGATAGTGTCACAAAAACATCAAATAGACCATTTTTGCATTAGTGCAAAATTCCGTTCATCAGTACAAGACCCCAGAGCTTACAGAGGAGCAGATGATAGCAGCGATCATAATCTCTGCATAGCCAAGCTAAAACTAAAGCTTAAGACTCTATACAAAACACCAAGAATCAAGAAAATAAACTCACAGTCCCTACTGACTAAAGAACACCAACTCGCATTCAACTCAGAGGTACAAACCATCTACACTAACAAAGAAGGTATAACGAGCAATGCGAATAGTTAAAATAACATTGAAGAAAGTTGGAATTTCCTGTAAGAGACCTTGCTAAATGCGGCAACAAACACAGTTCGCTTTGTACAAAGACAGAAGAAGTAGTGGCTAAGCGATAACACCTGGACAAAGATTCAAGAAAGAAAGCAAGCAAAACAAACACTTCTTTCTACAAAAGACACAGCTTCATATGCAACTCGTAAGCAAAATTACTCCATGTTGGATAAAGAGATGAAATCAAGGGCACGAAAAGATAAACATACCTTTATACACAGCTTGGCCGCTGACGCCGAAAGGTTGCCAAACCTGGAAACAACAAAATCGTATTCCACATCATCTTCTTCTTCTTTCGTTCGCCTGAAATATGTTTATAACTGCAATGTTGTCTCTTGTGTGAATCTAACAGTCTTTTTTAGTTCACTCAGCGGTCCATAGAGTTTATCTTCCACTGTTGTCTCTCTAGGCCAGAAGGTTCGCCTGGATATGTTGTAGTTTGGGCAATCCTGGAGTATGTGCTCTGCGGTCTGCGACGCCAAACCACATGTGCACATGGCTGAGTCACCAATCTTGAATTTTGTATACATGTGGTTGCGTAATCTATTGTGTCCTGTTCTGAGGCGCAGAAGAATTACCTGTTCTGGTCTGTCCATAACGTGGTAGTCGTCTTGAGTAAGGTTTGGTGGCCTTCTGACTGATTTGATCATTCTTTTCTTTTGGTGGTATGTAATGGGCACATCAGGTTGTTCTTCTTTTGCTCCTTCCTTAGCCAATCGATCAGCTCTGTCGTTTCCGGGGACTCCACAGTGGGATAGTATCCACTGTATGGTGACCTTACGCTGACTGCTAAGTTCAGAAAGTAGTGTCCTTAGAACTGGCAATTTCCCAGACAAGGAGCGCCTCTATTACGGATTTTGCAGTCTGTCAATATCACCACAGGTTGTGTACCATGGCTGGTATTTTGTAATTTCTATGTTGCTATCTTGATTGCCTCAATTTCAGCATCATAGTTATGGCAGTACTTTCCTGTTGGAACTCTGGCCGTGATCTCTAGTATTATTTGGGTATTCTATGTACACTCCCGCTCCTCCATTTCGAACAGCATTTTGTGCTGACCCATCTGTGTAGACTCTGATCCAGAGATCCTGTGGGTATTCGTCATCAAGGAAGCTGGGAGTGGCTGTTCTGCGCTGTACACTGTTCTGTTCTTCCTTGTCAAATATTCCTCTCACTTTTGTCTGGATTTGTAGCGATAGTCTATGTTCATCTTTCCACGGGGATCGCTCTGGAATAGTTTTCAGGGGGATACCAACTGTGGGAAGATCGATGGTTTCTCTGCAGAGTTGTTTGGCCTGGTGGATGAAACTACTTCTTTTCAACCGCCCCATAGCTAAGTTTTCAAATCGGTTCTTCATAGGGTGGCAATGGCAAGCTGAGGAACTTTTCTGCTTGTATTAGTGTTTTTGTATCTCTGCGTTCTCTTAGAGCTTGTGTCCTCCACAATTTCTCCATTGCTACTATAGGGGATTGATCTCATCCCTCCTGTGATGACTCTAAGAGCTTGATTTTGCACCTTGTCCAGCTCCTGCAATGTGGTTTTGATGCTGAACACCACGCATTTGACCCGTATTCCAAGTGTGGTCGTATGCTCTTTTGATAAACTTTGCTAAGTATTTTCCCACTGGCTCCCCAAGTGGTTCCACTTAGCTTTCTCAGGATGGATATTTTCCTTCTGGCTTTTGCTACTGCTGTTTTGATGTGTTTTCCCCATGTCAGCCTGCCGTCAAATGTTACTCCAAGGTATGTTGGTTCTTTATCTTCTCTTAGGGGTGTTCCATTTATCTGGATGATTCCTGCCTTTTGTTTCGGAGAAAGGGTAAATAGAGTGGTGCTGCACTTGTCAGTGTTTATGCTGACACATCATCTATCCTCCCATGCAACAAATGTATCGACAGCTCTCTGTAGCAATATGGTGGCCACTGATGCATGTTCATTTGCTCTCCACAAAACCAGGTCATCAGAGTACATTGCCACTTTAATTCCATACGGTATATTAGCAACAAGATCATTGATGAAGATTAGAAAAAGTGTTGGGAACAAGACTCCGCCCTGGGGAACACCGTGACGTAATAGTACTTTCTTGCCCTTGAGACCATCTGTCTGTACTCGGGCTCTTCTGTTATGCAATTATGCTGTCACCCATTTGTACATTCTTCCATTGACCTTACAGTTTCTCAGTTTCCTCATCAGACCTTTCTTCCAGACTTTGTCAAAGGCTTTCTTCAGATCTATGCAAGCCGCAAGTACCAGCTTCTTCCTCTTGGAATGCATCTCAACTTACTTGAGAGAGGTAGTTTGTCTGATCTTCCGTAGAGTAGCACTGCCTAAAGGCAGCCTGCTGTGGCACATGGATGTTTTCACTTTCAATGTACCACTGCAGTCTGTGATTGATGACGCGTTCCATTGTTTTGCAGAGACAGCTGGTGAGGCTAATGGGTCTGTAGCTGGAGGCAATGGAACTCTCTTTCCCAGATTTATGAGGGTTATCATGATTGCTTCTCTCCAGACTTGTGGAACACTGCCTAAGGTCCATGTGTTATTAAAGATCTGTAAGCAGCTTTGCTTTGGCCTCTGTTCCTAGGTTCCTGATCATTTCATTGGCTCCTGGTGACTTTCTCATTTTAAGTTTTGATATGGCTAGCTCAAGTTCACTGAATGTGATAGGTGTCTCCATAACCTCATGTACAATTTCCTTCTGTCCCGTATGTTGCTATTTCTCTCGAATCTCTTGTTGTTCCTCTGGACTAATTTCAATATCATGAAACAACTATGCAATCACTCACCTACACCAAACAAACCCATCAAAGACAAACAAGGTAAACTACTTTATCCGATGACCACCAAAAGCAACGATGGGTAGAGCATTTCAAAGAAATATTAAATATACCGCAGCCTGACAGTGTTCCCAACCTGGGTGGAGAAATTACTATGACCCCCCCCCCCCCCCACTAGATGCCTCCTGTGAGTCATTCACCATGGAAGAGATTAAAGCAGCCATCAAAAAATTAAAGAACAACAAAGCTGTTGGTGAAGACGACATCTCAGGCGAAATGCTCAAAGCTGCAGATGAGAATACCTTGCAACATTTGTTACAGCTGATCAATGAAATCTGGCAAAACGAATCCCCACCACAACAGTGGAAGGATGGTTTAATTTTTAAACTGCCAAAAAAAGGTGATATGTCTCATTGTAATTTCTGGCGTGGTATCACCCTACTGTCAGTACCAGGAAAACATTTTTGTAGCATGTTACTTGAGATATTGAAAAAGTCTATAGATGAAAGGCTCAGAGAAGAACAAGCTGGCTTCAGACCAAGACGGTGATGCATAGACCACATTTTCACTCTTAGAATAATCATTGAAGACTGTAGAATTCCAGTCGAAATTAATCACCAACTTTGGCAACTTTTAAAAAGCCTTCGACAGTAGCCACCGCCCTTCACTTTTGAATCTACTTAACATCTATGGTTTCCCTACCAAATATATCAACATCAGAAACTCTTTCTACAAGAAGACACGTTGCTGCGTTAGAACAGAATCAGGCAACTCTGACTGGTACTCAGTGGAAACGGGAGTGAATGTCAAATAATAGACCAACGTGATTTAACCAGTGATGAGAATAAAAGGCGTTCTGATTAGCGGCATGTTCGAGGCCACATGTTGTTTCAACAAATCCAGAAAATAGTCTGAGTTGCAGCTGCACGTGTTTACCTCTGGTCGACAGATTAGGAACATTCGGTGGTGAGTGAGATAAATCCCGGCATCGCTTTGACAGTTTATCAACATTCGAATACAGATAGAACCCGTCAGATCCTGGTTATAATCAGATGTCAACCATCACAGGTCGGGCAAAGTTAACAGCTGCAGATGTGTAGGGGAAGTGAGTGAGGTGAATCAATACACCACTTTGACAGTTCATAAACAGTTAGATTCACATAGAATTGCTCAGCTCAGGACATGAAACAGTCCCGTCTGTCATTTAGAGTTTCCGGACATCACGCAGATTGGCAGCTTGTTATTGAAAACTGTTGTTAGGATCATACAGTAACTCGCTAGCTTGTTGGGGATGTCAAAACAAGTGATGACAACTCTGACAGTGACTAAGCCAGGGGAGATGGATTCCTGACAAGGGATGATAGGCCCAAAATAACACCTGTGTGCACATAAAGAATACGTCACGTGACCAATTTTAGGCGGTTGCCAAAAACCAGATTTGGGGATAAGGAGTGTAACTCGAAACGTCGATCTAGGGAGACGTGCTTTGGCACTGCGGTTAGGGAGTTAATAACATCTAACGTGTGCGGGATATATTATATTTATTTTACACGTGCCTGTCATGGCAAACTTAGATGTGATTGAGTAAACACTGCAGTGCCGTATAAGGTAGAACCTATTATAATTAGTTCTAACTAATATAGGCTGTAGCCGTGTTAAAACTAGAGTGTGATGATTAGCACTGTTAGTGGAAAACTAGCTAGAGTAGGGAAGTGATACTTGGCTCTGTTAGTTTAAAATAGATTAGTGAAGTGTTGATAAGCTCTACTAGTTGAGAATTGAGTAATGAGGAATAATTGGGATCTTCCAGTGGGTGCTCCCTGGTGGGGGGGGGGGGGAGTGCGGCTTGGATAGATCTGAAGAAAGCCTTTGACAAGGTCTGGAAGGAAGGTCTGATGAGGAAACTGAGAAAATTTAAAGTCAATGGAAGAATGTATAAATGGATGACAGCATACTTGCACAACAGAAGAGCCCGAGTACAGATAGACGGTCTCAAGGGCAAGAAAGTACCATTGCGTCACGGTGTTCCCCAGGGCTGAGTCCTGTCCCCAACACTGTTTCTAATCTTCATCAGTGATCTTGTTGCTAATCTACCCGATGGAATTAAAGCGGCAATGTACGCTGATGACATAGTTTTGTGGAGCGCAAATGAACATGCATCAGTGGCCACCATATTGCTACAGAGAGCTGTAGACACATTTGTTGCATGGGCGAATAGATGGTGTGTCAGCATAAACACTGACAAGTGCAGCACCACTCTATTTACCCTTTCTCCGAAACAAAAGGCAGGGATCATTCAGATAAATGGAACACCCATAAGAGAAGATAAAGAACCAACATACCTTGGTGTAACATTCGACGACAGGTTGACATGAAGAAAACACATCAAAAAGCTGTAGCAAAAGCCAGAAGGAAAATAGCCATCCTGAGAAAGCTAAGTGGAACCACTTGGGGAGCCAGTGGGAAAATACTTAGCAAAGTTTATCAAAAGAGCATACGACCAAACTTGGAATACGGGTCAACTGCGTGGTGTTCAGCATCAAAAACCACATTACAGGAGCTGGACAAAGTGCAAAATCAAGCTCTTAGAGTCATCACAGGAGGGATGAGATCATCCCCTATAGTAGCAATGGAGATATTGTGGAGAAACAATCTCTAAGAGAACGCAGTGATACAAAAACACTAATACAAGCAGAAAAGTTCCTCAGCTTGCCTTGCCACCCTATGAAGAACCGATTTGAAAACTTAGCTATGGGGCGGTTGAAAAGAAGTAGTTTCATCCACCAGGCCAAACAACTCTGCAGAGAAACCATCGATCTTCCCACAGTTGGTATCCCCCTGAAAACTATTCCAGAGCGATCCCCGTGGAAAGATGAACATAGACTATCGCTACAAATCCAGACAAAAGTGAGAGGAATATTTGACAAGGAAGAACAGAACAGTGTACAGCACAGAACAGCCACTCCCAGCTTCCTTGATGACGAATACCCACAGGATCTCTGGATCAGAGTCTACACAGATGGGTCAGTAAAAATGTTGTTCGAAATGGAGGAGCGGGAGTGTACATAGAATACCCAAATAATACTAGAGTCACGGCCAGAGTTCCAACAGGAAAGTACTGCCATAACTATGACGCTGAAATTGAGGCAATCAAGATAGCAACAGAGAAATTACAAAATACCAGCCATGGTACACAACCTGTGGTGATATTGACAAATGCAAAATCCGTAATAGAGGCGCTCTTGTCTGGGAAATTGCCAGTTTAAAGACACTACTTTCTGAACTTAGCAGTCAGCTTAAGGTCACCATACAGTGGATACTATCCCACTGTGGAGTCCCCGGAAACGACAGAGTTGATCGATTGGCTAAGAAAGGAGCAAAAGAAGAACAACCTGATGTGCCCATTACATACCACCAAAAGAAAAGAGTGATTAAATCAGTCAGAAGGCCACCTAACCTTACTCAAGACGACTACCACGTTATGGACAGACCAGAACAGGTCATTCTTCTGCGCCTAAGAACAGGACATAATAGATTACGCAACCACATGTATACAAAATTCAAAATGTGCACATGTGGTTTGGCGTCGCGGAGAGCAGAGCACATACTGCAGGATTGCCCAAACTACAACATATCCAGGCGGGCCTTCTGGCCTAGAGAGACAACAGTGGAAGATAAACTCTATGGACCGCTGGGTGAACTAAAAAAGACTGTTAAATTCATACAAGAGACAACATTGCAGTTATAAACATATTTTAGGCGAACGAAAGAAGAAGAAGATGATGTGGAATACGGTTATGTTGTTTCCAGTTTTGGCAACCGATTCGGCGTCGGCGGCCAAGCTGTGTATAAAGGTCTGTTTATCTGTTAGTGCGATTGATTTCACCTCTTTATCCAACATGGAGTAATTTTGCTTATGGGTTGCATATGAAGCTGTGTCTTTTTAGAAAGAAGTGTTAGTTTTGCTTGCTTTCTTTCTTGTATCTTCGTCCAGGTGTTATCGCTTAGCCACTTCTTCTTCCGTCTTTGTACATAGCCGACTGTGTTTGTTGCCGCAATTCCAATTTTCTTCAATGTTATTTTCACTATTCGCATTGCTCGTTATACCTTCTTTGTTAGCGTAGATGTTTTGTGCCTCTGAGTTAAATGCGAGTTGATGTTCTTTAGTCAGTAGGGACTGTGAGTTTATTTTCTTAATTCTGGGTGTTTTGTATAGAGTCTTAAGCTTTAATTTTAGCTTGGCTATGCAGAGATTATGATCGCTGCCAACATCTGCACCTCTGTAAGCGCTGGCGTCTTGTACTGATGAACGGAATTTGGCACTAATGCAAAAATGGTCTATCTGATTTTTTTATGATACTATCAGGCGAATTCCACGTGATTTTATGTATATTTTTATGCGGAAATAGAGAGGTTGCTATTATCAGATTTGCTATTTCACAGAATTCTAGTAGTCTCTCTCCGCTTTGGTTCATGTCCCCTAGACCGTGAATTCCCATATATTTCTCGACACCCGTATTGTCAGATCCTATCTTTGCGTTGAAATCACCCAGTACAGTAAAAATGTCGTTTTTTGGTGATAAGTTGATGGTACCAATTAGTTGGTTGTAGAAATTATCTTTGTTGACGTCGGTATCATCGTTGGTAGGTGCATAGCACTGTATGAGTGTTAGTTTGAAATATTTCGTTTGGTAACGCGCTGTTATGATTCTATCATTTACTGGTTCCCAGCTGATTAGTGATCTTTCTGCATTTATTGACATGATGATAACGACTCCGTTCGAATGATGGTGTTAATTTCTTCCTGAATATATTGTGTGTCTTTGTTGGTAGTTAAGAAACGTTTTACCTGAGTCAGTCCATCGCTGATGCCGAGAACATCTAGGTTGTATTCATTCATAACACTACACACCTGGGTAGTTTTCCCTGTCCTGTACATAGTTCTAACATTCAAATAACCAATCTTGAAAGTATCCTTGGAATTTAGCAAGTTTGAGCGATATCTCATAACATTAAATCCAAAAATTAATTCTGAAATCAGCGGGAAATGGTTTGACGGACCGTTTTTAGCCAAGTCAGAAGAAAAACACGTAGAGAATATTCAGATTGTATCCGTTCATAGCACCACACACTACACACATGATTGTAATCAATTGCTGAATATGGATAACATTTGGTAGAACACCAGTATGGTGTGGATTTACTTTTTCCCAAGAGTAAAGGGAATACAAACTACCAGCAATCGGAGAAAGGATTAATAGATTATTGATAGTTAGATAGATTAATGTAGCAATTTGTGCACTTGAGTGTTTTTATTCTTTTACTGGACACATGTGGATAGAGAGTAATATCTGGTGTGTTTAAGTTGAATCACCGTACTGATATTGTTACTGATTGACCAGGTTAATAGATTAGGAATTGATTATTTGTTTGTGGAAATCTATTGATTGTTGTTTTTCTCACTGAGTTTTTGGGATACTGGTGTTTATCGTCTTTGATTGTGTACAAGATATGATATTACATATCCTGTATTTTCCCAAAACCCAATCTTTCTCAATAATCTATATAATTTAAACCATGGTGTTGGACTCAATGTATTGTTGTTGTTTGGTCAACAGTGGTTGTTCGCATTTGTTGTGGGATTAAATGTATGATTGTTGTTTGGTCAACAGTAGTTGTTCTCATTTGTTATATAATACAGTGGTATATGACCCTGTTTATTAAACAGTTAAAGATCTGTATTGAGGCTGGAGACCTACACAAAGACCAATTATTTTCTTAGAATGACTGATTACTCTATGGTCTGTGGTCAGGTTTCAGGATCTTTACATCTTCAATAGGATCATATTAGCATATAATTAGTGTAGGACTTGAACACTTTCTGTCTTATTCCTCACTTTGGGGGATCTGGGCTATTTTAAGGGTCCCCTAAGAAGGCCAATTAAGAAATAGAACATAGATCATCCGGGACACCCCTAGCAAAACTAGCACAACTAGCAAACCTAACTATAAATCCATTATTTATATTTTACACCTCACAATCAACTGGTATGACCTAAAACTCATTCGGTATTTATCCTGTAGGATACATGTACCATTCCTCTCCACTGAATAGACCCATTGATAAAGTTGCTGGCCAATCTCTCTGCATCATAATTTATCCGGGATCGGATTTTACAATTCTTCTGTGTTCTTCATCCCGACCAGAGGGAACCTGTAAAATAGATCATACAACTGGTGATAGCCTCCCCGTCACTGATCTCTATTAGATGATCGTGGCCTTTGCCCCTTGCTCAGCAAAATACAATGAACCTAACTCTGTCAGGGACAGATGAACTGAACACATAGGTTTTCATCAGGCCAAGACAAGAAGAAAAAAAAAACCAACATCAACCAAGATTAGACCACAAGACATATGGTCCTATCCCAACTTGACTATTAGAAGCAGGGGGTTTAATGAACGCTGTTCTACAACCCACCAATTGCTGTAAGCATAATGCATGCATTGACTTCAGGAATAGATTTTGCAGTATGGCAATAATTAAGAACGCTGCTGACAAATTCCTGAACATAAAATATTCGCCAAGGCTTCGATACAAGGGTAAAATACGGACGGAGAATGCAGGTGCGTTTTCCTTTCTTCTCACTTGAGAATATAACTCATAAAACATGACATTCGCATAACATTATTTATGAAAAAGATTACAAGACAATCACACCTGTGTAATTGCAAACGAAGCAATTAAGAATATGCACCCGTAAGGCACGATAAATCAAGCTACAGACATTTCTCCACCACAAGGAAAGAGGTTAAAAATATGCACTTAGAGTGAACAGCTCTACTGTACATAGAAGAGTTGCAGATGTATATGCACTGATAGTAAGACATATTCGCAAAGCATATAAGAAAGTTTACTCATAGCAGATTTAGATTACAAGCCTAGGAGAACGATCAGTTGGAAAGACCTGTCGGTCCCGCAGACAGAGAAATTAAGCCTACCTTTCAATGAAATGCTAATTTCACCGTTTCACAATTCATATATAAACACAATGGTAAATGTACATTATATATAATTTAGAAGCACATTTACAGTATTTATAATGAGTTTATAAACGTGTCTATGCAACAGAGAGCAAAACTCTGGGCTAAATAGCCTCCCTACCCCCAGGAGGTGACTTGTTTAGTGCTGGTACAAAGCAGTTGTATTATCCACACTGCTATATGCTTGTGAGACCTGGACTGTTTATCAGCGACACGCTAGGAAATTAAACCACTTACACACAGTCTGCCTAAGGAAGCTACTGAAGATTAAATGGCAAGACAAGATTCCAGACACTGAAGTCCAAGAAAGAGCATCCATGCCCAGTATCCACACTATACTGATGAAGAATCAGATTCGTTGGGCTGGTCACGTGACTCGCAAGCCAGATCACAGGCTCCCTAAACGAATTTTTTACACCGAAATGCGTTGTGGTAAACTCCCCCAAGGTGGCCAGAGGAAACGCTTTAAAGACACTCTGAAAATTTCACTGAATGCTTTTGGAATTCATCAGGACACCTGGAAGGCTGCAGCCAGAGACCGATATTCGTGGCATGCAGCATTACGAAAAGGTGCAGTCGTATGTGAGGCAACAAGGACTGCAAGAGCTGTGAAGAAAAGGCAGGACAGAAAAACCACTGGAGGAAATCCTCCTCCAGAGACGTCAAGCATTCTTTGCCCACATTGCCAAAGAATATTTCGAGCCAAAATAGGCCTTATCAGCCATCTTAGAACCCACGGCTCCATACCTTCAACCCCACTGGATGTAATGAATGGTCATCATCTTCTTGATGGACAAACAACAACAGTACAACACATGACAAGTGAAATGCTAACGCTTAGCAAGACACAACAGAAACCTAGACCGGGGAACCCGACCAATCAGTGGCCTCAATTGAGACAAAGGCTTATACACAATGTGTTGTCTCCTAGTCTAATTAGAACACTTGACCTGACTTGACTTGATTCGTAAACAAAAATTCCAAATTCGGTCTCGTTCAACCTGCTTCTTTAAGCCGTGGTAAGAGTTGCGATCCGTGGTTTTTGTGTGTTTTTTAACTCTGATTTTGTCTTGTGCGCTCTTACGAGTTAGTCTTCACTCGGACAGGTTATATCTGCTATTGTGTCTGTGTCGACAGCTGGGAGGGGGGAGGGTGGTGTTGGTCGGCGTTGATCCACTGTGCCCGTCGCCTCCGGTGGTTTCTTTGTCAGTGTTGGTTACTGGACGTCTTGCTTAGCTGGTTGTAGTCCTTATAAGGACTGTTTATTTGGTCTTTTCCCGTCCTCTTTGTTTTGTATTGCATGTAGAAGCTTTTCGATGTTTTCATTTTCTTCCTTGCGCCTTTGTTCTCTTTCGAGTTTGAGTTTCTGCTGCCTTTCGATTTCTTCCTCTGTGGTCAGCCATGGGATCATTTCCGCGTCATCAAGATATTATCCATATTCGTGTTCGTCATCTGGGTATTCTTCAGAGGTTTGGCGGGACATTGTTTTCCCCCTAATTTTCTTGGGCTTCTTGATTCCCTTTTGTTGATTGCGTCTTTTGTATTCCTTTATCCTGCGTTCCTCCATTCTTGCCGATTCTTGGCACTCCTCCAGGTAGTTTGTTCTTGATAGCGCTCTCAAATGCGAAAGCACGACAGCATTTTTAGAACACGAGCTAGCTCGTTATTTTTAAGGTCAGATATGCTGAGACCTAATCTCCTGGAAACCTGATGGTTAAGGTATCGTATGTTACAATGATGGTGATGATTGTACTAGTTGATCTTTTAATATGCTGGAGTTATGCGATGAGATAATGATGTATTCACATATACATATGTAATTGAGCGTTTCTCATCTAAGATCACCTCATTTACTCTCACTCGCTCTCTCGCTCTCTCTCCGTCTCTAAAGCAGGCTCTCAAAAACGAAGACACAAATAGTAAAAACTATGTATGTATTACCCAGGCTTAACTAACAATCCTGTCACTAGACGTCTTTCTGAAGTCGAGACAAATAAGATGGTAATATCTCGTCACATGTCTTCCCTTGTTGGCTAACTTTACTTGCAACTGAGTTTTTTTTTAGGGAATGCCCCAAAAGCCTGAAGTAGGATCTCGTGGATGAACTACGATTGATTTCAAAGCGATCGAACCAAACCAAAAAAAAATGTTCAAAGCTTGTGACATTTTATTGGCAGCTTTTTTTATTTGGAGGTTCAAAATGTTCCTAAGCATATGAAAGCTGGCAAGTCCCCCGGTGTAGATAACATCACAACATAAATGATTACAGCTTTAGAAGAATTTGGACTAGAGCAAGTCACCAGACTGCTGAACACATTATATGATACTGGAGATATACCTTCTGAATTATGTACCCCTGTATTTATTGCAATCTCAAAGGAATCAGGACCCTTGGAATGTGATCAACATAGAACAATTAGTATAATGAGTCACATCACAAAGAATTTGCTACGAATTATCATGCAAAGAATGAGGAAGAAAATACAGCCTGAAATAGGGGAAGAACAATGCGGGTTTGTAGAAGGAAAGGGTACAGTAAATGCTGTGTATATGCTGCGAACAGTTATTGAACGTGCTTTAGAAGTAAACAAGGATATACATCTTTGCTTTATTGACTACACAAAGGCTTTTGATAGAGTTAGACATGTCAACATGGTAGATATGCTTGCAGATCTACAAATTGATGGGAAAGACATTAGAGTTATAAAAAACATATATTGGAAACAACAAGCTGCCATAAGGATTGATAATGAAGTGGGACAATATCAACCTATTAAGAGAGGTGTTAGGCAGGGATGTGTAATGTCTCCAGATCGTTTTTCCCTATACAGTGAAAATATTTTCAGGAATGTAGAAGATATAAATGGAATCAGCATTGGAGGACGAAACATCAATAACATTAGATATGCAGATGATACAGTATTGATTGCAGACAATGCACAGGATCTACAACAATTAGTAGACGCAGTTGTGGTACATAGTGAGAAGCTGGGGTTGGAATTAAATTGTACGAAGACACAGGTTATGGTCGTCACTAGGAAGAACGAAGTACCACAATGTAATATACACGTAAATGGGAATATTCTTCAACAAGTGAATCGGTACAATTATCTCGGAACAGTCATAACATCTGATGGGAGATGCCTTGAAGAGATTAGAACAAGAATCGCCATGGCGAAAGTAGCCTTTAGCAAGATGAAAAACATTCTGACCAATAAAAAGATGTCAATTGGAACGAGAAAAGAGTGTTGAGGGGATACATAGAGCCTGTTCTTTTGTATGGATGTGAAACTTGGACAATGATGCAGTCAAGCTGAAAAACATCTGATGGCTACAGAAATGTGGTTTCTGCGGAAAATGCAAAGAATACCATGGACAGACAGAAAAACCAATGACCAAGTACTACAGGAGACAAATGAAAATCGTAAATTAATTAGAGAATTTAGACGTAGACAGTCAATATTTTTTGGACATGTTATGAGAAGAAATGGATTGGAGAACTTAGTGACAACTGGCAAGATCGAAGAGAACAGACCAAGAGGAAGACCGAGAGGAAAATACCTTTAGAACTTGGTTATATGGCATGGACGAGACAGGAACACTGAGCTGATCCACGACGCTGGTGATCGAGTGAAATGGCGAGTCATGACTTCCCACGCTTTCCGGCATGGCACATGATTGATTGATTGATTTCTTACTTGGAAATGCCTGGGCAGCTGGGATCTAAACCTGCTGTTTTCCATTCCAAACTACAGTGGCGGTTTTAACGTGCGCAAAATGCACCATATCTGAATATTTTATTGATTAGGCTAGATAGCCACTCCACTGCTTCAGCATTAGGGAGAAGTTATCTCTTTTCTTATTGTTTAAGAGTCCAAACAGTCAACACGGTGAGATGAACCAGGTCTGGTTGAGCGCGGACTCTGTAATCTCTGATCTACCCCATCCCATAAAGTCTACCATGTCTTTTTAGATGTCGTAGAGCGGAAGGTGTCACAATACATATTAACCATGGCGATTTTGCACTTTCACAAACAAAGTATAACATGAAAGAGAAGACACAGATAATCAAGTGCCATGTTTTAAATTTTGTTGCACCATGTGTAATTTTGCTTCTTATCCATCCCAGTAAATTTTCCTTGAAGAGTTCTGCGATGTGTGATCTTGATTACCTGTGTGTGAATGGGGTGCAAATTCTGCGACAACGTGGACTAAGAATTACGTGTATTATAATCATCCTTCCGAAACACAGCAACTTAACTATTATATTCAAAACTAATGACACTCAACTGTCAGGTTTTCAGGTGAGTACCTTATGTAAGCAACACTTGTTTCTCAAAACTAAGCACTCTCTTCGTGATTTTAAATAAAGAAGCAGTGAACTAAAGGTTGCACTGACATAATTTGCAAATCTCATCCAGTGCACGCTGCAGAGTTATACATCATATGTATTGATCCACAGAACAGATAAAGTATATTCCGGCTCAAATACTTAAGCCACTGTGTTATTGTTATTGTTAGAATTCGGATCAGTTGTTATCCCCACGGAATGGAACCAATCTGAAACAAGTCGATATATTTACGTATTTGGGTACCAGCGGGTAAAATATGTATTAAGGAAGTCAAATATATACAAGCTCAGGCTAAGACATCATCTCATAAAATAAAGAATATTGTCTGTAATTTTTCTTTTGTAAATAATATAACCAATATACTCTATGCAGATGGCACAGTATTGGTGGCAGTTACTGCAACAGACCTTCCAACAATTGTTGGACATTGTAGTAACAGAGATTGCACATAAATGACTCTCCTTGAATATCAAGAAAACAATGGTGATATAATAAAAAATGGGGACACCAAAATGTGACAGAAATAGAAGGGGAAATTCTTAACCAAATGGATAATTTTAAATACCTAGGGGCATTTACAACATCAGATGGAAGATGTAAACAGAGATTTAACAGCAGAATAGGGCAGGCAAAAGCCGCATTTCAGAAAATGAAGAGTATCTTATGCAATAAGTCGCCATCAATGAATGTAAGAAAGAGAGTGCTAAATGCTATATAGAACCAGTTTTGCTGTAATGGCAGCGAATCTTGGAATGTATAATAATCAAATTAGGAAGAACTTAGAAGCAACAGAAATGTAGTTGTTAAGACGAATGTTTGCGAATTCCTTTGGACTGCCAGCATAACTAACACGATTGCCTGAAAGAGGCTAATGAAACTAGAACACCTATATACAACAATAAGAAAGAGACAAACAGCTTTCTTTGGTCATGTGATGAGAAGAGATGCATTGGAGAACGTCGTGACAACTGGAAAGCTGAGGGGAAGAGAGGCAGAGGTAGACCAAGAGAAATGATGCTAGACGTATTGAGACAGTGGCATGGAGGAATACCATTAGCAGAGTTGATCCAGAACATCAAAGACCGAGATCTGTGGAGAGCCATGAACGCCTACGACAGCTGGCAGGACACTTGATGATGATGAAATCGAGATTAAGTAAAATGTGTTCAAGAGCTATATTGATTCAATCCTAATGTACATAATTAAAAACATGGCCAATTAACAGGCAAGTGATAAATTATGTGGACTGTGTTGGGAAGTGGATTTAGACAAGAATGATGAGAATACCTTAGACAGATAGAAAGAGCAATGAAGATGTGTTGAAAGAATCTAACTCACAATGAGAACTTGTCACTCGCATTAAAATGGCACGTTACTATGGCTGGGCTTGTCATGAGAATGGGAAAGCTGGCGATTGTGGTTACAACGGGAAAACTGGAGAGGAGAACAACAGGAGTAGACCAAGAGAGAAGACGCTGGACATATGTACAACACAGCATGGAGGCACGTAAATAGATGGACGGATTGGCAGAACATGAGACAATGCGCTGAGGACCGGCATGATTGCCAATGCCACACCACTAAAAGAGGATTCACTACATTATGAAACTGGAACATTGTGACAACTATAGGATGTGTGAACAGAGAAACAGAGGAAAACAGGGAGAATATATTGTTGATGACATTTTCTTTCAAGGCAGGAACGGGTGTCAGCTGATACAAATATATGCGAATTGAGGTTGTAAGACCTGGGGAAACATGATGGCCACGTCACTTGGCAAGATACTTCAGGATGGTGATCTCACTGTTACTGTCAGCTTTTACGTGACCCATTCGTTCCCGACAGTTACTTTAACCTCTGTATAATTCAGGTATTTGTAATCTATTGTGTTCCCAAGGTAACTTTAACTTCTCTGTTACTATGTTGTTTACCCAACACATTCTATGACATCTAATCATTTCTCTGCAGAACGCTACTTACCTACACTCACAAGGAGTTCCACTGAAGGACTAAGACATGTAACTTCCTTGGCGATGCCCAAACAAGAGTACTTTTGGTGTCCTTAATGATTTAGCTCCTAGAGCTCAATTTGATGCCTTCGCTCCTTTACTGGATCTCTGCAGTTCTCTTACTGCGGGTGGTAGTTTTTTGTTTTTTAAATTATGGCAGTTGAACCTCTTGAGCCGACAACAATACAGTCCGTTCTGTCAGAGGGTTAGCTTCAGCAAAATTCACCGCTAGGGGAATCACAGTCGAGACGATCACGGTGGTCAGCGGACAACGTGTTAATGTATCGCAAGGACAAAGACATGGAGGAGATTGCTGGAAAACCCGAGTAAACTCAAACACGTTACCACCTAGTGCGGAACAGCGCAGGCACCGGCCAATCCAAAGACATTGATTTTCCAATTAGATGAGACGGAGCAAGGTTTTGAAGAGGACGTGCCAGCTTAAGAAACAGAGCCAAAAAAGAATCACCAACTTCGCAAAGAGATCTAGGACAAAAGAAAGTACGGCATGTTAAAAGGTGAAACATGCTTTTGAATCAGACGGAGGACATTTCTAAGCCGCAAGGTGTTCTTGATCTGCGGTTGAGTTCATAGCAGTAATAGATGATCAGACTGGCGCCTTGGAACGCAATGCTGAAATTGACTTCACTCTTGACAGAGACAGCCCACAGCAGACAGCACTGACAACACGTAAGTCTGTATAACACTGTATGACCATTGCACACATTGGCACCTTTCCGTCTTGACAGGCGATAGTTTGTTATATTGTGCTATAAAAATAGCATAATGTCTACAACCCATGGCGGCTGCGAATGTGACCAATCAGACCTATTAGCGCTGTAAATAGTTAGTTAGTGGCAGTTCCAACTTCACAGCAATGGGTTGTCCCCATTATGCTCCGTTCCTGTGCCAGTGAATATCACACAAAATGCTCCCCACTGCCCAATGTGAAAAGTGGAACAGACAGGAGTCTCGACAAACAACAGCCCGCACAGATACACTGTGCATAATGCCGCCGCCAGAATGTCAACACAATAGTCCCCCACGAAACACCCAGTTCATCTCTGATGGAATCGGCAGTCATTTTCCCATCTGGATGTTTCCTAGATGTTCTGAATGTTTCCTAGCATAAGGCAAACACCGGTCAACTCTGGGACACAGCCATCTGTCATCGCTCCGAACATGCAGTCACGATCCAAAAAACCTCGGGCAGATTCAAAAGCATTTCACACGAAACTCACAGCTCACAGTATCGCGCCACGAACTCACTCAGTAGCAGGGCGACAGAACTATCAAGCCTCCTTAGTCGCCTCTTACGACATGCATGGTAGGCTACGGTGTTGCTATTCTTTGCTTCCCTTATGGGTCCCGACAACATACGGGAGTAGCGCTGTAAATGTTCGTCCACAATGGATGCACGTGAACTCATGATCATTTCCACCATCATGCAGCATCTTACATCTCAATCGCGCTCAGTGTGCGACCTATCTGCAATCATTTTCTCCTGAGTATTTATTCCATTTCTAATATTTGCCTTCCATGCAACATGTTCGGTGGCGACTTGTTCCCAAATGCGCACTATTAATGCCTGTATCAATCATATCCCACTTTTCTGTATGAACAGTGCACAAATAAAATAGGTAACTTACCACATGATCCGCCAGAAAGGGTTATCACACAAAACGAATAATGAACTTTAATATCAGAATGCGACCTTGAGTCTGTGGTACAAACTTCACAACAACAATGAACCCCTAACCCTCGCATCATCATCATGTGCTATGCCGATAATCGTCGGCAGTCATGTTTTGAAATCTCACTCTATCACCAGAGTCGTGGATTAGCTCAGTATTCTTGTCTCGACCAAGCCACGTGGTCAAGCCATGTGGGTATTTAATTCACTTAATCACCTTTGTTATTTTCCTCTAGATCATTCCAGCTGTCACCATGTTCTCCAATTTATTTCTTCTAATAACGTGACAAAACATTGTGACTGTCTACGCTTAATTTCTCCATTTACGAGACACAGACAAAAACAAATACTCACACTTAAACACCTAAACTAACATTTTGTTTTGTAAGATGCCGCCATTTATTGTTATCACCAGATAATGGTAACACGAAGGAACGCGGTCGACAACGAGACGGTAACACAGGTAGAATCTTACACAGCAGTTGACCATAAAATACGAGAAAGGAATGTTACTTATAATCCAAGGATGCCTTACACGGACAGATGTAGTCTCTTAAAAGTATGTATGTGTGTGTGAGTGTGTGTGAGTGTGTGTGTGTGTGTGTGTGTGTGCTGGTAAGCGTGTGTGCGTGTGGATGTCGGTCTGTCTGTCTGTCTGTCTGTCTGTCTGTCTGTCTGTCTGTCTGTTTGTCTGTCTGTCTGTCTGTCTGTCTGTCTGTCTGAGTGTCTGTCTGTATGTATGTCTGTTGCCAACATGCTTTAACAGTTTATGTTTAGGTAGGAGAGGAAGGCAGGCAGATCTATCTGTCTGTATGTTGCCTCATGCTGTAAAAGTTAGGTGCATGTCCTTTACATGTCCTTGCATTCAAGCCATGCATTGGTTTGCAGTTTGTGGGTCACCTAGCAAATATTAGTTCAATATTCTGCCAGTGCTATCTGATCTACCCACGTTCATGCCATTGTGAAATATGAACAAGCAGATTTCTGATTCCAAAACCTCAGCAGTTGATTACCAACTTGGTAAACTGGACTGCGAATCGGTTGTGTACTACAACCTGCAAGAGTCCATCAGATATTTTCTTGTTCCATTTATAGTTGTCTATTGATCTGACTTCCGGTACAATGGCGACAAGATGAAGCGTTACTTTTCGGGGGGACGCTATTTAGTGTTTTTCATTGGATTTCGTGTGATTTCCTTTGGATTCCCTGTGAATAGTCTTTCCCTGTGGATTATGTGATGTTATATTGTGTTCCTTTTATTGGAAGTTTTCAAAAGAAGCCACGGAAGGCAGGTGGTAGATTGTAATTTTGAGGGCAGCCGACCGATATTTGTGGGTCATGGCCTCGAGTTACACGACGGCAGGCAGAGGAACTCGTCTTGAGTCAATGGCTGCGGTCTCCGACCAGTAAGGTCACTGCCATAGAGGTAAGCAACGGCAAACTACCTCTTTAAAAGTGCCTAGTATATCATGATTCGCTTAAAGACCGATCATCGCAAGACAAGGACAGAGACGTTAAAATTAGAAACTTGGAACGTTAGGACGTTAAACAACGATGGAAAATTAGAGAACATAAAACAAGAAATTGAAAGGGAAAAATTAATATTTTAGGTATGTGCGAAACGAGATGGACAGGAGCAGGCATCAAGATAGAAGAAGATTTCAAGATTATTTATTCTGGAGGTGAAGATCGTCATAGGGGAGTGGCAATTATTCTGGACCGGAAAACATCAAAATCTATTCAAGGATATTGGGCCGTGTCGGACAGAGTTCTACTAGTTAAATTAAATGGCAGACCTTTTAGCATAAATATTATTCAAGTACATGCCCCAACAGGAGAATCCAGTGAAGATAGTGCAGAAGAATTTTATAATGACATAGAGTCTGCCTTAAAGAAATGTAAAAATTCAGAAATAAACATTATAATAGGGGACTTCAATGCTTAAGTAGGAAATCAAGGAGATAGATACACAGTAGGAAACTATGGTTTAGGAGAGAGAAATGAAAGAGGATACATACTCGTAGAGTGGGCAAAAGAACAGGAAATGATTGTAGGAAACACCTGGTTCAAACAACACCCTAGAAGATTATGGACATGGAGGAGTCCTGATAGCAGGATTAGAAACCAGATTGACTACATTCTGATTAGCAGAAGATTTAGAAACGCATTAACAATAGCAAAAACAGTTCCCAGTGCTGATTGTTATAGTGACCACAGATTACTCACAGGAACATTGATGATAAAGTTGAAGAAAGTCAAGTATATAACAGGAAACACTAAATATGATTTGTGTACATTGAGTAATGACAAGGAAATACAAAACAAATTCAACATAGAAGTACAGAACAGATTTGAAATTTTGTCTGATCTAGAGATCCTATTCCAGGATGTGGATGATCAATGGGAAACGTTGAAGAATTCAATCAATGTGGCTGCAGAAACAACTATTCCAAAATTAAAGAAGGTGGGTCGTAAGAAATGGATGACTGAAGAAATTTTACACCTCATGGAAACAAGAAGACTCAACAAAAATAATTCTGTCAAAAATGAAGAAATTCACAGACAAGTCAGAACATTATGTAAGGAGAGCAAAAGAAGCATGGCTTGAGGAAAAGTGCTTAGAAATTGAAAGCCAACACAACAGTCAAAATACCAAATTAGTGCACAAAAGAATTCAGGAACTTACTAATAAAAGAACAAGTACATCAACAGGATGTCTAAAAACTGAAGATGGCAAAATCATAATAGAAAAAGACCAGATTCTACAGGTATGGACAGATTATGTGAAACACCTTTTGATGATAACAGAGACGAACAGTATGATATTAGATTTAATAATGAAGGACCGCCAATTTTGGAGATGGAGGTTCGAAATGTTCTTAAGCATATGAAAGCTGGCAAGGCCCCCGGTGCAGATAACATCACAACAGAAATGATTAAAGCTTTAGAAGAATTTGGACTAGATCAAGTCACCAGACTGCTGAACACATTATATGATACTGGTGATATACCTCCTGAATTATGTAACTCTATATTTATTGCAATCGCAAAGAAATCAGGAACCTTTGAATGTGATCAACATAGAACAATTAGTATAATGAGTCACATCACAAAGATTTTGCTAAGAATTATCATGCAAAGAATGAGAAAGAAGATACAACCTGAAATAGGGGAAGAACAATGTGGGTTTGTAGAAGGAAAGGGTACAGTAAATGCTGTGTATATGCTGCGAACAGTTATTGAACGTGCTATAGAAGTAAACAAGGATATACATCTTTGCTTTATTGACTATACAAAGGCTTTTGATAGCGTTAGACATGTCAGCATGGTGGATATGCTTGCAGATCTACAAATTGATGGGAAAGACATTAGACATATAAAAAACATATATTGGAAACAACAAGCTGCAATAAGGATTGATAATGAAGTGGGACAGTATCAGCCAGTTAAGAGAGGTGTTAGGCAGGGATGTGTGATGTCTCCAGATCTTTTTTCCCTGTACAGTGAAAATATTTTCAGACATGTAGAGGATATAAATGGAATCAGCATTGGAGGACGAAACATCAATAACATTAGATATGCAGATGATACAGTATTAATTGCAGACAATGCGCAGGACCTGCAACAATTAGTAGATGCGGTTGTGTGCAACTGGGGTTAGAATTAAATTGTAAAAAGACTCAGGTTATTGTCGTCAGTAGGAAGGAAGAAGTGCCACAATGTAATATACAAGTAAATGGAAATATGCTTCAACAAGTGAATCGGTACAATTATCTTGGAAGAGTTATAACATCTGATGGGAGATGCCTTGAAGAGATTAGAACAAGAATCGCCATGGCGAAAGTAGCCTTTCAATCAATCAATCATGTGCCATGCCGGAAAGCGTGGGCGGTCATGACTCGCCATTTCACTCGATCACCAGTGTCGTGGATCAGCTCAGTGTTCCTGTCTCGTCCATGCCATGTGGTCAAGCCATCCAGGTATTTTCCTCTCGGTCTTCCTCTTGGTCTGTTCCCTTCGATCTTGCCAGTTGTCACTATGAAAGTTGTCAAGATGAAAAACATTCTGACCAATAAAAAGATGTCAATTGAAACGAGAAAAAGAGTGTTGAGGGGATACATAGAGCCTGTTCTTTTGTATGGATGTGAAACTTGGACAATGAGCAGTCAAGCTGAAAAGCATCTGATGGCTGCAGAAATGTGGTTTCTGAGGAAAATGCAAAGAATACCATGGACAGACAGAAACACCAATGACCAAGTACTACAGGAGACAAATGAACATCGTAAACTGATTAGAGAAATTAGACGTAGAATATGAAAATTTTTCGGACATGTTATGAGAAGAAATGGATTGGAGAACTTGGTGACAACTGGCAAGATCGAGGGGAACAGACCAAGAGGAAGACCGAGAGGAAAATACCTGGATGGCTTGGCCACATGGCATGGACGAGACAGGAACACTGAGCTGATCCACGACACTGGTGATCGAGTGAAATGGCGAGTCATGACCGCCCACGCTTTCCCGCATGGCACATGATTGATTGATTGATCTGGCTGTGATTTTATGTAGAGATGGGCTTTCAAACAGGCGATGCTCCAAAGTCTCGTTAGGATGCGTAAAAACAGACAGACTGCTGTAGGTGTATTAGAATTGACATTGGGAAGATGGAAGACACATATACTGTGAAAATATCTTATATAAACGTATATTTCTTTGGCTTTACATAAGCTTAAGTAGGCTACATGTGACAGAATGGATGTTACGGTGAGAAAATCTTCTTCAGCATACCCAAACTACAACAGAAAGTCAGTAATACAATTAGATTAGAAACTATTTTACATTATCATTTAACCATAAATTATGGTTTTTCGAGAGAAGAACGCAGGCCGTCTTATTAATCCCAGCGCCAGTAGACACTGAAGTCATATCTAATATCTACTCCGACCTTCTATGAAAGGCCCAACTTGGAAGTTATTTTATGCATGCTGTATGGAGCACACACAGAAGATAAAGATACATTGCCCTAGATGTGTGTACATGATGTGTTACAGAAATATCAACTCTGCCACAGATTCCCAGAGAACATATCCTTATTGTAAACTTGACATGAAATAGCTTTCCTCACACACTATGGCAAGTTGCATGATGATCGCTAACATATTTTATTCTGCAGCCAACAGAAGTTTACAAAATTTGCGATCAGTCAGAGCCTAACGCTATAACACTTACACCTCAAAGCCCGCCGTTCATCATTTACAGAAAACATAATACAGTTGACGTCAGCTCATATGTTCTTTGTTCTTTAATCCTGAAGTCTGGAAAAGATCCCTTGATTTTAACATTTCACTTCAGGTAAATTACCATGTATACAATCAGTTAACGCCGTGTTGTCATGGAGTTTCCATAGGTTGCGTGTTAGGTTGTGTATATGTGTGTTTGTTTGTTTGTGTATGCGTATGTATCTTTTCAAGTAGAATATTACATAACTCATTAGTGTCATTCCGTGTGCATATGCTAATCATCATCCTGTGCAGAAATGTACGCCATAACATTCTTTTCAAACGTATCTGTCACCAGCCAGCTGCCGCGCCTCTGTTGCTGCCATGTGTAAATTATCTATCACATTTTGAATCCATCTAGTTTCTGATCGTCACCGTCTCCGTCTGCCCTCTACACCTCCCCCCATTACAATCTTCACAGTCTCCGTCAGCCCTCTACACCTCCCTCCATTACTATCTTCACAGTTTCCGTCTGCCCTCTACACTCCCTCCATTACTATCTTCACGGTCTCCGTCTGTCCCTCTACACCTCCCTCCATTACTGTCTTCACAATCTCCGTCTGCCTTCTACATCTCCCTATATTACTATCTCCACAGTCTCCGTCTGCCCTCTACATCTCTCTCCATTACTATCTCCACAATCTCCGTCTGCCCTCTACACCTCTCTCCATTACTATCTTCACAGTCTCCGTCTGCCCTTTACACCTCTCTCCATTACTATCTTCACAGTCTCCGTCTGCCCTCTACACCTCTCTCCATTACTATCTCCACAATCTCCGTCTGCCGTCTACATTTCCCTCCATTACTGTCTTCACAATCTCCTTCTGCCTTCTACATCTCCCTATATTACTATCTCCACAGTCTCCGTCTGCCGTGTACATCTCCCTCCATTACTATCTCCACAATCTCCGTCTGCCGTCTACATCTCCCTCCATTACTATCTCCACAGTCTCCGTCGGCCGTCTACATCTCCCTCCATTACTATCTCCACAATCTCCGTCTGCCCTCTACACCTCCCTCCATTACTATCTCCACAGTCTCCGTCTGCCGTCTACATCTTCCTCCATTACTATCTCCAAAGTCTCCGCCTGCCCTCTACACCTCCCTCCATTACTGTCTCCACAATCTCCGTCTGCCCTCTACACCTCCCTCCATCACTATCGCCACAGTCTCCGTCTGCCCTCTACACCTGCATCCATTACTATCTTCACAATCTCCGTCTGCCGTCTACATCTCCCTCCATTACTATCTCCACAGTCTCCGTCTGCCGTCTACATCTCCCTCCATTACTATCTCCACAGTCTCCGTCTGCCGTCTACATCTCCCTCCATTACTATCTCCACAATCTCCGTCTGCCCTCTATACCGTCCTCCATTACTATCTCCACAATCTCCGTCTGCCTTCTACATCTCCCTCCATTACTATCTCCACAATCTCCGTCTGCCGTCTACATCTCCCTCCATTACTATCTCCACAATATCCGTCTGCCCTCTATACCGTCCTCCATTACTATCTCCACAATCTCCGTCTGCCTTCTACATCTCCCTCCATTACTGTCTCCACAGTCTCCGTCTGCCCTCTACATCTCCCTCTATTACTATCTTTATAGTCTCCGTCTGCCCTCTACACCTCTCTCCATTACTATCTTTATAGTCTCCGTCTGCCCTCTACACCTCTCTCCATTACTATCTTCACAGTCTCCGTCTGCCCTCTACACCTCCCTCCATTACTATCTTTATAGTATCCGTCTGCCCTCTACACCTCTCTCCATTACTATCTTTATAGTCTCCGTCTGCCCTCTACACTGTCCTCCACTACTATCTCCACAGTCTCCGTCTGCCCTCTACACCTCTCTCCATTACTATCTTTATAGTCTCCGTCTGCCCTCTACACTGTCCTCCATTACTATCTTCATAGTCTCCGTCTGCCCTCTACACCTCTCTCCATTACTATCTTTATAGTCTCCGTCTGCCCTCTACACCTCCCTCCATTACTATCTTCATAGTCTCCGTCTGCCCTCTACACCTCCCTCCATTACTATCTTCATAGTCTCCGTCTGCCCTCTACACCTCCCTCCATTACTATCTTCATAGTCTCCGTCTGCCCTCTACACCTCCCTCCATTACTATCTTTATAGTCTCCGTCTGCCCTCTACACCTCCCTCCATTACTATCTTCATAGTCTCCGTCTGCCCTCTACACCTCCCTCCATTACTATCTTCATAGTCTCCGTCTGCCCTCTACACCTCCCTCCATTACTATCTTTCATAGTCTCCGTCTGCCCTCTACACCTCCCTCCATTACTATCTTCATAGTCTCCGTCTGCCCTCTACACCTCCCTCCATTACTATCTTCATAGTCTCCGTCTGCCCTCTACACCTCCCTCCATTACTATCTCATAGTCTCCGTCTGCCCTCTACACCTCCCTCCATTACTATCTTCATAGTCTCCGTCTGCCCTCTACACCTCCCTCCATTACTATCTTCATAGTCTCCGTCTGCCCTCTACACCTCCCTCCATTACTATCTTCATAGTCTCCGTCTGCCCTCTACACCTCCCTCCATTACTATCTTCATAGTCTCCGTCTGCCCTCTACACCTCCCTCCATTACTATCTTCATAGTCTCCGTCTGCCCACTACACCTCCCTCCATTACTATCTTCATAGTCTCCATCTGCCCTCTACACCTCCCTCCATTACTATCTTCATAGTCTCCAGTCTGCCCTCTACACCACTATCCATTACTATCTTCATAGTCTCCGTCTGCCCTCTACACCTCCCTCCATTACTATCTTCATAGTCTCCGTCTGCCCTCTACACCTCCCTCCATTACTATCTTCATAGTCTCCGTCTGCCCTCTACACCTCCCTCCATTACTATCTTCATAGTCTCCGTCTGCCCTCTACACCTCCCTCCATTACTATCTTCATAGTCTCCGTCTGCCCTCTACACCTCCCTCCATTACTATCTTCATAGTCTCCGTCTGCCCTCTACACCTCCCTCCATTACTATCTTCATAGTCTCCGTCTGCCCTCTACACCTCCCTCCATTACTATCTTCATAGTCTCCGTCTGCCCTCTACACCTCCTCCCATTACTATCATCATAGTCTCCGTCTGCCCTCTATACCTCCTCCCATTACTATCATCATAGTCTCCGTCTGCCCTCTACACCTCCCTCCATTACTATCTTTATAGTCTCCGTCTGCCCTCTACACCTCCCTCCATTACTATCTCCACAGTCTCCGTCTGCCCTCTACACTTCCCTCCATTACTACCGTGTCTAGGCATTCACGTATGTTTACATGTCAAAAATATTTCATTTTCCTCAATTGCATCTTTCATAATAACCAATCGTCTACAGCACGCAGTTCTGGTTAGATGGATCTGTTGGTTCTGTGTTTCCAAGACTGAAATGTTAAAACTCGCTCCAACGCTCTCTGAGTCAATAATAAACTAAATGTGAGCAGAGGCTGGAGAAACGTTCTTTGTCGTTGCTTTCTGCTGAGATCAGCAGCAACAGGACAGCATCAGTGCCTCAAGAGTGGGTGCACAGCTTTTTAATTCCACTCCCCAAGCCAGACAAGGACCAATCAACACTTACTGGCCATACGATTATCGCATTGCAGAACACATGTGGTAACGTGTTGGAGAAAATAGTTGCTGTTAAACTGTAGGAATACTTGGAAAATGATAACTATCCCAACAGGGTTGGGGAGTATAGGCCAGGGAAAGACACCTGGCCATATGATGTGACATTTGCTTTTGATGTTTACTGGGGGATTCAGATTAGACAGGAAACAATGACAGCAGCATTGGATCTTGAGGACGCATACAACAGATCCGTATATGATCTCTTGATTCACACTATTATGGAGAAGGGTGGTAGTCCTGGGAGGTGAATCGGATTGCAACTATCTTGCACTCTCGTAGGGTTACTCTCACCCTAGGTTCATGGAATATCAGAAAGATCGGCAGTCTCGCCTGTGCTATTCAAGGTTTACACAAGCAAGATTGCCAACATTGACGCACCAGAGACTGGAAGGATACTGGCATTTGCAGATGATAGGCATAAAGCAAATAGTGCAAGGGGTGCAGATGACAGTAAACAAAGTGGTCGACTGGTGTACATAGATCTGACGTCTGCGTTATTGTGCACTCTGGACAATTGGATTTTTAAGGATGACGTTTAAATGTCGCTTAAAAGTCGACAGGGTCGACTTCATTGCACCGGGTTTTATCCCATATGGCTCGGTCTCTTTCCGCAGCACGGAAAGCGTCGCACAAAGCACGAACTCCGTAGCTTTTAGCGACGACCCAAAGGAGTCTCCGAAACATTTAACTCGTAAGCCGAAGGACGCAGCCCGGATTCGAACCCACAACCTTCGGAGCACGAGTCAAACGGCTTGACCACTTCGTCACAGAGACTCCCGTACCAGGCTGACGTACCAGGTCTCATAATAAATGGCAGACATGCTAACAGAGAGAGTATATTGCTGTGTTGATTGTGTGTTGAAGTATGCGTGTTCCTTAAACGAGGCGGTGGTGCCATTGGATAGCGACAGTTTGGAACCTCTACGTGGTTACTTGTCACACAGACACACACAAGTTCCCTAGCAGCTCGATACTGTGGGTATGGGAAGTGTTAGAACCATCACATGTCTAGACCTGAATGCCTGGTGGCCAGTCTTGCCCTCCCGTAGAAAACGGCGAGCTCGGGTATCAAAAGTTATTATAAGACGTGAGATTTTAATGTTTGTTTTTCTCTCTCAAAATAAAGTGAATGGTTAAGCATGACTACACAGTGGAGCCCGACCTCTAGTCTCTATCATTCTTTCTCGTCCCAGTTTGATGGCTTTAGTTATTTAATTATCAGTACAGTGAGGCCCCCTCCCCTCCCCCCTTTTTCACCTTCTCTAAGCAAAACTACTAGCTAGCGTGTCACAGCGATGTTGTAATCTTCCACCACAGAACGATAGCGTGGCTCATCGATGTTGTAACCTGTATTTGAGAACATTTTCATGTATGTAGTTTTGTGTTTTTGTTTTCTACAGGAAATTCAGTGTAAAATGGTATACCACATGTTCTTCCGATTACCTATGTGTTCGTGGAGTGAAATTGTGTGGCCCTAAGTTGGATGGGGAGCATATTTCTTACATACTTCCGGAAAATAAGCAATCTACTGTTGTCTTGTACACAGACTGGATTTATTCACATGCAGATGTGGATGTGAGTGCTTTATTTTAGATACAATGTTTTTTATTAGCTACATTCCTTTATATCAGCTACAGCCCGTCGTATCAGCTAGTTCTTTATATCAGCTACATTCCTTTATATCAGCTACAGTCCTTTATATCAGTTACAGTATTTTATATCAGTTACAGTACTTTATTTCAGCTACACTACTTTGGATCAGTTACAGTACTTTATATCAGTTACAGTACTTTATATCAGTTACAGTACTTTATATCAGTTACAGTCTTACAGTACTTTGTATCAGTTACAGTACTTTATATCAGTTACATACTTTATATTAGCTCATTTCAGGGTGTTGGAAGTTTAGGTACAGGACATAGAGAGGACAAGGGACAGAATAGAATCAGAACGACATAGATAACGACATACAGGACATAGGTAAGGATATCTACAGGGTAGTCGATAGGACAGAAACAGGACATAAGTCAGGACACAGAGTAGTTGTAAGACAGGACTTCTACAGGACAGTAGATAGAATGGAGACAGGACTTAGGTGGGGACACAGATGTGTCATAGACAGGACTCCGACAGGACACGACCGAGTGATAGGAGGGACGTAAGTTCACGGGACACTGCCCTGAACGCACTAGACGTCAGTACACTGAATAACCTAACCTAACACGGACGGACTGCAGTACGAAGTGGCGGCTAAGACAGCGCGAGGGTCACGAACGGCACGTGGTCCAGTACCACGAGTCTAGCCGACCAGTTTGAAAACGTCAGACGGGACTCAGACAGTTTCAGGGGAAGGACGTTGTGTTTTTGAGAGCTAGTGTACATCTTTTGCGAGAGTGCTATTATTAACATAGCGAGTGTAGGACTTGTGTAATTGACTGTGTGCTAAATGCGTATGTAAGGCGACATTTGTATATGTATATAATGAAGTCTCCGCCTGTGTACATATTGTAACTATGATCAGGTTCGCCTGAATTAAGTGCAAGAAGAACCATATGCACGACTGATGTTTTCGTGAGTGCGTATGAAGGAGTTAGAATATCTGTGTGCGTGCGAGACGTTGACATTCATCATCATCAAGCGCCCTGCCAGCTGGCGTACTCGTTCATGGCTTTCCACATATATTGGTCTTTGATGTTCTGGATCAATTCTGCTGATGATATTCCTCCATGACTCTGTCTCAATACATCCAGCATAATTTCTCTTGGTCTACGCCTTCCTCCCTCCCCCTCAGCTTTCCAGTTGTCACGATGGTCTCCAATGCCTCTCTTCTCATTACATTTGTCTCTTTCTCATTGTCGTATATAGTGTTCCAGTTTCATTAGCCTCTTTCAAGTAATCGTTGTTAGTTACTTTGGAAGTTCAAGGAATTCGTAACATTCGTCTCAAAATCACATGTCTGTTGCTTCTAAGTTCTACCTAATTTGTTCATTTACATCCCAAGAGTCACTGCCATACAGCAAAACTGGTTCTATATAGCAGTTCAGCACTCTCTTTCTTACATTCATTGATTGTGACTTATGTATAAGATACTCTTCATTTTCTGAAATGCGACTTTTGCCTGCCATATTCTGCTCTTAATGTCTGTAGTACATCTTCCATCTGATGTTATAAATGCCACTAGGTATTTAAAGGTGTGTCGCGTTATGTCATAACTTGCTGATATGGGAGCCGGTCGTTCAGAAAGCAATGGCAAACTACTGAACGTAACACTTGTCTACTACATCAACAGCAACTGAAAAATGTTTGTGTTTACTGCAACTTCCCGTAAGGGATACGTAACAAAGTTATTTATTTGGTTTACAATTTTCCCTTTTATTACTATGTCACATTTTGGTGTCACCATTTTCTTTGGTATCACTATTGTTACTGTTTTCTTGATATTCAAGAATATTCATTTCTTTGCACTCTCTGTTACAACAATTGTTGTAGGTCTGTTGCATTATCCGCCACCAATACTGTGTCATCTACATAGCGTATATTGTTTATATTATAACCTCCGATTAGTATTCCTGGCTCCTTTTTGATCTGTCTCATTATTACTTCGCTGTCGTACTCCTAGCTTCATCTGTTCATAATTACCTTCTGCATTCCCCACTTTAATTGCTGCTACTTGGTTGCAGTAAATATTCTTCATTATTCTTAAATTTTTACCATCGATGGTGATATCTTCCAACATTTTAATCAGTTCATCATGTTTTACTTTATCAGTTGCCTTAGTATAATCTGTGAAACACAAATATGTGTCTTTCTGTTTCTCTATTGTTCTTTCTATGGGTGTTCGTAATATATATATATATATATATATATATATATATATATATATATATATATATATATATATATATATATATACTGTATTGTTTGTACCTTTTCCTTCCACAAAACCATACTGGTCTTCACTAATTTTCTTTTTTATTTTCTTTCTGGTTCTTCTCATTATAATCCTGAGACGAAGCTTAGTGATATGGTTTATGAGGTCAACTGTACGAAAATCTTCGCTTTCAGTTGCTCCTGGTCTTTTTGGTATAGCTATAAATACAGATTTCAGCATAACACTCGGCAAATATCCATTGTTGCAAATTTCATTCTACATTTTGGTAAATATATCTACTCCAAATTCTCCCAATACTTCTAATTCTTCTATTGTGATTTCATCTTTTCCCGCTGATTTTCCTTTCTTCATATGTTTCATAGCCTCAGCGACTTTTTCTTTTAGTTCAAGGTGGACCTTCTAAGTTTCTTTCTTCTGTTAATTCTTCCTTGTCTCCATCATATAATTCTCTTATATACTCATTCCACGTCTTCATTATAGCACCCCCCTCCAATAATATCTTTCCTGTTTTTGATTTCAAACACCCTGTATGTGGTATTATTTTTCTTCCAGTGAGCGCACTGAATTGTCTGTGCATACTATTTATAGGTTGTGCTAAGATGCGGGAGTTGGTCGTCTGAGCCGATATCGATATGTCCAGGATTGCCGCAGGTTTCACCACTTTCACCAGTACTATTCAACGTGTATACGGTGCCGATCACTGAACAACAGTTGAACGGGAGGGGTAGGACTCTGTCATTCGTTGACGACATCCTCGTGTATCGACAGGGTCGAGATAGACAGGCGGTTGCCAATGATATGCAGGGCGAACTAGATCGAATCTCCTCATGGTGTGCTGATACCGATGCCCTTGTCAACCCTGCAAAGGCATCGGTTACATGGTTCTCACTAAACAACCATATTGTGAAAACATACCTGCCGGCAGTAAGAATGGATGGGAGCATTTTGAGTAGAACCCAGTCAATGACATATCTTGGCGTGAGACTTGATCGTAGCCTGTCCTTCAGAGATCATGTCGATTATGTCATAACGAAGGCTCGAACAGGTTTGTCAGCAATGAGAGTCATGGCGACTGCCAATAGCGAGCAATGACTGCTAATACTTCTGTTCCAAGGACTTGTGCTTTCACGCATCGAGTATGCCCTGGCCATCCTCACTGTCAGTCCTACACAGATTGGAAGACTCTAAAAGGTACAAAACGAAGCCATGCGCATCATTTTGGGCTGCACGAGAGACACCAGCTGTGTAGCAATGAGATACCTCCTTGACTTCCCGACAATGGAACACAGGATCAAGATCTGGAGAGCTCGTGCATACTTAAAAATAAGTGCAGATGAGCAGCACCCTCTGCATGATGCTATATTCAGAGAAAAGGGTGACAGGTTAAAGAGGGGCAAATCATGGATGGGTCGGGGGGAAGATGTCGTCAGACAGGTCTGCAGTCTTACCAGTATCAACCTCGGAAAGGAATGGGTGCCGGTGCCTCCAGCATTTAAGTGCACGTTCTCCTGCATTATCACACTCGACAGACGGTGCAGAGAGCAGAACCCTGCCGCTGTCAATGCAGAGGTTAACGCGCTCATCTATGAACACTCATATAGCCCTGAAGTGCTCATCTATACAGATGGATCTGTTGTAAAGCAGCAGAGAAGTGCGTGGGTATTTACAGCCCGTTCAGCGGGCCGAACCGTTCAAGAATCCAGTGGTGCCCACTCTATGACCACGAGCAGCATGACGATGGAGGTGATGGCAGTTACACAGGCTTTCATATGGCTGGAATCACAGCATTATACCAACGTGTGTGTACTAAGTGATTCAATGAGCATAATTCAGAAGGTCGAAGCTGGATCTGTACGTAGACAGTGGACTGAGTCGCTGCGGAAGTCTGTTGTCCGTAAAGTCACGTTCATCTTCGTCCCGGGACATACGGGAGTCGAGGGAAATGAACGAGCTGACAAACTGGCTGGATCTGCACCCCTGTAGATGTCCAGCCCATGGATCGTGCCGATGTTATTAAAGTCCTCAAAGATATGGCGAGAACAGAGGACTTTGACGTCAGTGATTCCACATCGCTGTCCAGGATGAAAGACCTGGGAGTAAGAATCGGCTCAGCCAGACGCGAGAGGTACATCGGGAAAACAAAGCGCCTCGTCAACCAACACAGAACTGGCACTATTAGCCCCGGACCCTGATACATATGCTGGGGGGGGGGGAGGATCTGAGCACCTATGGACATATCCGGAGTGCAATGAAGATACCCCAACTGATAACTGATAACTGAACTATTTTGATCTTTAATGGAATTTAATTCAATTTGTTTGCATTGATTGTTTAACCAACTCTCTTTTGCCTTCACAGATGCATCTCTTATTTTTTTATTTATCTTAGCGTATTCTTTTTTGTCATTTTTACTCTGTTTTTTTTTGCCCACCAGCATTACAATTTCTTCAGTCATCCATTTTTTCTTAGCTTTTTGGCTTCTCTTCGGTAATATTTCTTTGCTAGTTTGATGAGTGGAGTCCCTTAACATTTCCCATTGTTCATTTATACTCTGTATGTTAGCTATTGCATTGTACATATGTTTCACAGTCACATTTCCAACTTACCGCTGTTATTTGTGGGTTAAATCCAGGTCAGCTAAAGCTGTTGGCTCTCGAAATCTGCTATTTCATTACAGGTCTGAGTTAATTAGTTTAATAACAAGTTATTCTGGAGTATCGGTAGTGTAATGGGAATCTAGGCGACCAAGAGGCCAAAGGCTCAATCCGCAGCTGGGCGGATTTAAAAAAAAACAAAAACAACCAGAGCTTTTAGGTCGACCCAGATTAAAATTGGGTACTATAATGTCTTGTGAAGAAAGAAGGCCTGTGTGATTGCCGATTGATTAAAAATAATATGGGTCTAATATTGTATGCCCGATGCGCCTTAAATGTGATAAGAATCCTTTACTTACGAACAAGCTAATTTTACAGCTGTATAATTAATTGAAAATACTCTGAAAGATCGGACTTTACTCTGTTAAGTCCGAGACTTTGGTGGTCATCTGAGCACTGAGCTGGACATGAATCTATCCAGGACGTCCCT